>JAVJAQ010000611.1:0-143672 GCA_032362365.1 Zygogramma bicolorata
TTTTTGATGTAGGTTGTACCAACGTTCATATATAGGAAAGTTACGAAATGTCACGAGTTTATAGGCAAAGGGGTACCTGAGGCTAGGGACAGGGTTTGGGGAAATCGAAGTTGGCAATTCTGGGGTAAATTGGGTAAATTAAAAATCTCTATAGGTGGATAACCCCTTAGAACCAAAGATAAACAGAAAAAGTGCAAAGAAATTGTCACAGAACACACAACCATATATGTTTTTGTGGCTGATTCCTGATTGTCTCTGTCTCTTGGTGTCTTTGTTACTCTGTTGTAAACGTAAAAGATTTGTTGCGTTGCCACAGCCCACAGCATACCTGAACCTGCGTTGTGTATTCTGTCTTGTCTTTGTGGAGTTTAGGGAGTAATTTTGCAAGTATTTTAAGTCGTTTGTTCAATTTTTATCAGTGTAAGGAGTTTCTTAGAGTAATATTTTACTCAGGGCTATTCACTAAGTAAAGTGGTTATCGCAGTTGCTAACCGTCGTAGCAACTCTGATAATAACTTGCCATAATGACGGTGGTAAGCTGTTTTTCCTTAACAAGATATCTAAAGCAGTTGTCTGTGAACCACTACTCACAGCAACTGGTCATTATAGTAGCAACTTAACTTGAAAAGTGAATACCAATTTCGCGCTTAGCAACTGACCTTGAACATAACGACAATTTTTAGTCGCTATCCATAACAACTCTGCTTAGTGAATAGCCCTGACTAGCTTTAAAGTGTTTCTATTAGGATAAGTTTATTAGGACAAGATTTCATTCACGAATAATCATAGTACTCATTTTGTATGAATGGACTATATCACAATTGGTTGCATGATTACAAAGCGATATCTTTGAAGAGGCATTTTGTTCATACGTTCATTTGGATTCCTATATAAATTTAGCACTATACATTAGAAGACGTAGATAACGTTCAAGCTCAAACATTTTCTTGGCCTCGGAAAAATATCCTTGAACGACTGGTAAACCCAAATACTTTCCATTTCATATAGGAGTAAATATCATACTCTGGCAAAGTTTCTTGCTGCATGAGGAACAGTCCCACTTTTTTTCAAAACACTGGTATTCCTTTCGGATTTTCACCAACCATACACAGTCATAAATTTTTCATTTGCTTTCGTTTTCAATTTTCACATATATCGAGATCAGATCGAGTTGAATTATCTGTCAAACCAAACACAAATACGAAGAGTATATCCACACTTTTTTTCAATTGACATTCCTCAGTATTGAACACCATAAAGTAAGATTTCCAATATACTCGAATATTCATAGATCTTATTAGGGAAGCAGGTATTTTTTTGCAATCTGTTGTTATCTACCAATCAGATACCAGAAACTGAAATCCACTTGCATATTAGTGTATCGTGGAATTTCACCTTAACCTCATTGACGCCCCCGCAATATGGAGGGATCGATATGATGACATTTCGTAACCTTCCTCCTATATACCAACGTTGGGTTGTACAAGATATTGAGAGGAAGTACGTCACCAACTTGACATATATACTAATTGATACACTGAGAAATATAACACAGGTAGTGAGTCAAATGTGTACAAAACTGCACTACATTAAAAAAATCATTGTTGATTAACACATTAACTTGACGTTCTCGTTATGGAACTCAATATATTTTTGATTGCTGAATTGTTGACAAAATTTTAATATTGAATTTTGTAGGTGTAATTTTTATTCAAATTTACTGATATTCCACCAGAGAACTTTGAAACAGAATCTGTTATTTTTTATTTATAGGATTCAAGTCTCTGAATTATAACACTAAGTAAATGGATTCAGACGCTACTATTCTTTTGAAGTTATGAATTTATTGTTTTGATCAGTGTTCCTGGAACCACATCAAAAGGACTATGAATTTGATATGGCTACAATTATTAATTGGTAAACAAAATATGAAATATGACAGATTTTGATCTGCCCTTGACAGATTAAAATCTGTAAATGGAGATATTTTTATTTTTACAGTGACCCTAATACGCCGTCGTACATTAGTTTATTAATAAAGTCGCTTATTATTTATAAGGTGATTGTCGACCAAAACTGAAGAATGAAGCTGAACTGCATTAAGGTAGTACCTTCATTTGGTCGAAATTTATAGAAAAGGCTGAAATGCATATAACTGTTAGATTTAGTGATAACACGCATTTTTGCGAAATTTGAGCGAGATTGACCTTTTCATTACCGAGATAATGAATTCAACATTTACATGGGCTCTTATGAGAAATCGGAAAATTTGACGCAAAATTGCGTTTTTAGTAAAGAACGAATTTATAGACATGCGCAAAAAACCGATTGTATTAAACTATAGCAAGATTGAAAATTTCGTGCGAAGTTTGAATGCATTTCACCTTCTAGTTATTGAACTATGAGACAGAGAAGTTTACATTATCGCACTCGCCGCAGTACCGAGCCGGACTATGTAGCAACGTCGCACGAGTTGCTCTGTCGAAATGGTTGTCAAGTACTCGGCGCAACAAACTAAAGTCCCGTCTCACGCGCAGCTATGCCAAAACTTTTTTCTTTATAATTTGATATTTTATTGGAAATGGAAGGAAAATTATAAAATACTATTGGATACTATGAAAAATTATCGTGAATTATAAGAAATCACGATAATAAAAGAATAAATAAAAAGAAATTATAAGGAATCACGAGAAACTTATAAATGATGGGGCATAACAAATTTATGACATTGATGAATGATGATTGATGAATGAATTAGAAGAATGGCGAACTTGGAAATTTGGGCGTAGTGATAAAAACAAATTATGTAAACATGTGCGGACGCACTGGGATGTAAACTCAAGGTAATATTTCACGAAATTGATTGAAAGCGATAGGAATTGCAAGAGTCCAATAAAATGGAATTATACCGTTGAAAAAAGTATTTTTTGCAGTAATGTAGAAAGATAATTCAACTTTTTTATTCAACGATTTGCAATACAAAAATGTTTGGTACTTATATTTAGTTGCACATGGCTTCTACAAATACAAATATTTTTGGTACTTATATTTTGGTGCACATGACTTCTTACAAATACAAATATTTTTGGTACTCAATACAAATATTTTTGGTACTAAATATACATATTTTTAGTACTTATATATTTAGGTACATATGGCTTCTTATCACAAGCAAGTTTTGAAAGTCTCTTATCAAAGCGTTCTTATTGTCTATTCTTCGACATTCGACGTCACATAGTTTTGATGTACTTGTACATATTAAGTCGTTAACCTTATTTGTATTACTGTAATTTTCGAAACGATTGCAATCTGGTGCCATAACATATAAAATTGTTAGCAAGGACTTCACGAAATTATTTGGGCAACTATTCCTTGGAATGAAAATTTTCAGCGAAAAAACCAAATCAGGAATAAAGAAAAGAATTATTAAGTGCTCAGTTCTTGAAATGATTAACAACATTGTCAAGAATTTTTTTCACTTTGATTATTCGCATTTGTCTATTTTCACCCCACAGCATTTCTCTAATGCCATTTTCTCCACTTTCTTGGTAAACATTTTCGAGTTTTCCGTAAGTTATACCCGCTTCAGCATTTCTCTCATTCATTTTTTTCGAAATTTGACCACTCAAAGGCACACGCGTATTCACACAACTCAAGAGTACCACCCATTCCTCGCACAGCAGAGTATGCAGCGTTGCCGGATCTACGGCTCCATGTAAAAGCATAAGGAGCGCGGTACACTCGGGCGGAAAAGTGTACTCGCTGCCGAAGCGCAATAGCAGCGCTTCTTCACTTCGAGAGGGCGAGAACTTTTGCACCTGACGTTAGCGCTGGTACTACCTTAAAGGTCGGCCGGTGGTCTAGCGATCTACGGTGTTGTCGTATATCCGATGAGGCTATAGGTTTGTTCTAGCAACACATTTGACCGTTTGGGAGTTGGTCTGAAGCAGTCAGAGGCATGCGCAAAATGAATTTCGCTCTCCAATATTCATCTTGCGTGTGTTGCTAGAACAAACCTTATGTCATTGCTTGTTCGAACCGCGATCAGGGCAAATTTTTTCTGGCTGGCTCGTTGCGACGGGCAATTGTTGGTTTCCTAGATACCAATCCTAGTCAGTGGAATATCTCGATCTAATACACCGACCGACCTGTTGTTGTTGTTTTTTCTGAGTTTACAGTTGAAATCGCAAAAGCTCTACCGTAAAAACCAGGTTTGACTACATTATTTTGGCATGTGCCTATTACATATACAATTTTTATTTCAAGAATTTCGGCTCAGATAATTCCTGGTAATTCAGGGTATATACCAGAGATCAATCAAGAATCAGCAACCCTGCAATACATTCTTGACACAGGAAGTATAGATTGACATTAACATGCGCATGCGCATGAAAAATTTGTATCCCGAAAAATGCTCTTTTTCGTCTCTTGTTGGTTGGAGTACTCTTTGGTTTCAATTGCTATACAGATTATGGAAGAAAGCTAACAACTTCCTATTTAAGTATTGCATGGTATCGAAGAGAAACACCCGATAAAGTGTTAATTTGTTTTCCAAAAGATGGAAAACTAGAGAAACAATGTAAGATGATGTATCACCGAAATCGTGTTTACATTGTTGTGAAGATCGTTTTAAGCTACGTATGCTGTATTCATATACAGCTCAGGGTGAATTAGATAAGTTTTGCATCAGCTATTTAGCAACGGAAAATTTGGTTTTGAACTAGTTTACAAACTTATCGGAATATAGATTTATAATATACATCTCTGGTGGGGGCGATTATGAATACCAGTCTATGTGCCATCATATATGTATCTATTTTCGGTGAATTGTCCGACTGCGCTTGGATAACACCACTTTTACTCATCATTCTAGATTCTCTACAAATCTGGATTCACTAGAATTCGCCAGAGGAATACAGGTTTAAAATAATGTATTACTAGCACAATATGTGTCGATACATCCATTGTTGTGTTGTCTGATGTCACATTTTGTTTCGACCGATATTGAAGCTTTTTGCAAGTTTCAATTTCCCCCCCTAATTCTTCGATTTTTATAAGATAATTTATGGGTTTATATGATAACTGAATGAAAAAAATCTTTTAATTATAATGCGACGATATTAATGATTGGAGACAATAATATTTGAGATAAAGTTAAATTTTATTTTATATTCCCTATATTTCCAAAAAAGTTAAATGTATTATGCGATTTTCCAGAGTTTCACGAAATACAACACGATCTATTTTGCTGCGACAAGTTATATAGTGGCAACACTGTGAAAAACAGTTATTTTGTATACAGATGTGGAAGATAATTATCGACTCATGCAAAATAAATGCAGTGTGAACGAGGCAACACTCGATCAGGTTACAATTAGAAGATCTGGTCGCGGCGGAATATCAACTATTTAATTGAACCACCGTGTCACCTCCACTACTTTTTACCGCAAAAAACTGATAAATTGGAAGCAGGAAGTCGTTTGCGGGCTCGAGTAATTGAAAATAGAGTGGTACAATCGAATAATTGATGGTCAGTCGCGACCAAATCTATTAATTTTGAGCTAGACGACTGTGATTGCTGGTTGGCTCAACTTTTCTTTGAAAGCCCCATGAACTGATAATAATTTTCCACCGTTGTATATTATTTGTTGAAACGGAAGTAATTAGGAAAGTTCATTGAAACTACAAAACTATTAGTTGAGATATTGCCTATTAAACTTGGTAGCATTCAGTGCGATATGTTAGAAAATAATGAAAATTCTCCCAATTGCATCCACTTCTTGCAGAGAGTAGTGCGGAAAGTGAAAAATCACTTTTGTGCAAGTAATTACACTATTTTTCCTACGACCACTCATTTTGCTAAACAATGGCTGCGTCTAACAGCTTACAGCGCCTAAAGCCGCTTTACAGTTTTGACATTTGAGTATGGAAAACTGTCAAAGTTTCTGCAGCGGCTTTAAAGGTGTATTTTCATGGCCCTTAATTACTGCAAGTACAGTAGCTTTTGACAGATTTCACTGCTCGAGCAGTGACCTTCAGAAGTTAAAATTTTTCAACTTCAAAGCAGCAAGGCGAATGATATTTCGTTAATTTCGTAGCCATTTTGAAAATCTAAAAGGTCGATTGTGCATAGGCTCTTGGATTTCTTTAAAATTAGTTAAACTTTTGTCGTTTTATTTAAATTTGTTGTTTCAATTAGGTTTAATATTCTACATAGTTTTGAATATTGTTCAGATTTGTTTTATTTAGAGAGTAGGTTAGTATTTAAAGTGTGGATACTTTTTTGTTTGGTGATGTTAAGCTAGACTGATTACTCCATTTGTGAGCATGTTCATCGCTGCGAAATAACCGAAGATCAATAGGACGTTTGTGAGGATTTTGCGCGGATTCTGAACGTATTGACTACTGAACAACAATGTTATTCGAAACAAAAAGTCTGAGATTAGTACCTTTAATAGGATCAGAATGTTATTATTTCTCATTGAACAAAATATTGTTTTGTTATGAATAAAATATTTTTTTTTACAATTTCATTTAAACGAAAAGTTTTGAGCTTGGAAGGTAGTACTTCAAGGTACTGTACAAATATCGCTATGGATTGAATATCGATTTAGTCTAGTAATGAAATGGAACTCCACTGAGATATACAATTCAGTTCATCCAATTCTACTTTAATTATGTTGATTTTCCATATCATTATTTCCAGGTCTATTATCTGGTGAATCTTTCGAATAACTATCAATATTGAATATTACAATGGTTATTGAAAATAATCGACAACTGTTATAGAAAAATCTAAATATACATCATAAAGATTTCTGAAATATCTTCGAGTAACATTATCTATTGAAAAATTTTCATTTGCATTAAAATTGCATTATTGGTCTCATTCTCGAATATTTTTCAATAATCTAATGATATTCAAGAATCAATAGGCTACCGCAGAATGGACCTGATTGGGAATCTACTAATCGGCTCTCAGCCAAACAATGTAATTGGGTTTTTGGTATAGTTTCTGGAAATCATAATCAAATACCAATAAATATAAATAGCATATATGACAAATGACATGAAAATCACAGATTCCACTGCTTTCAACCCCTTTTCATGGAGCAGTGAAATTTTTACTGCATTTGCAGCAAAATCTCTGCGGAGCATGCGCACTTGCATAATACTGCACTTGCAGTATTATGCAAGTGCATAATACTGGCATTATATTGGCGGTGGCGGAACATGTACTGAGTGAGGGTGACCACAGGATTCTGTTCTAAAATGCAAAACTGATTGCCCCCAACCAGGGTTACCATAGCCGACTTGTACGGAAGGCTATGGAAACATACGGACAATTTCAACAGAAAAAAACAAGCGTCGAGTCTAAACAGAATTTGGAATCCAATTCTGAGGAAATCAAAAATAACTAATGAAATCACGGCAGGTAGTGCGGCAACTGATAATGATGATTATTTCCCGAACCCGACAGAAGTAATTAACACTCCAGACTACCTGCATCAATATAAATACGCCTTAAGAAATCGAAACGTTTAGTCATCGGAAATGAGTAAGCCTCTGAGGAAGCTGGCCACTCGCGCTAGCGAAACGTTAGGAAGAAATTCCAAAGAACGACGGCCTTCAAGCCCGAAGAAAAGTAGTTATACTAATAACCTCGGCCGCGAAAGCCTTAACCATCTTGTCAATTAACTTTCACTTGAAAATGTTACAATAAGTGAGTACTTATAATACAAAACTTATTTTTCTTTTATTTATTTTTTATGAATAATTAGTTACCTATCAGCCCAGTTTTTATATAAATATAAACAATAGGGATGAGCAATTAATAATCGCATCTGTAAATCTAACAGGATTCACGGGTTTGACGGCTAATCGACAGCCGTGCGGAAAGTAACTTTCCACAGGAGTGAGATTAAGGTCACTTTCCTTGGGAGTAGAGAGTGCGATATGTGTTACTTTCCTATGTGGTTGTAGGAGAAAAATATTTTTTTTTCTGTAGTTCAAGAATCCTTATTAGATAAAATAGTAGCACCGACGAAAAACGTAACCGCTCTCAACTATCTATTCGCTCCTACCTGATAAACATCGTATTTTCCACGCTGAGGCCGTGCTTGAACGAAAGGTCGCACTCGATATTCGTCCGTTTGTGGAAGAGCTTGACGATCGGAGTCCTAGCCGTAGAGACCGACAACACATCTTTGAACTCGTCTTTGTGCTTGAGGAGAGTCGCCGCCGCTTTCCTGACGAATCCCGATTGCTTGACGGGATCTTGATCCCGTCGCCCTGTGTACATGTCGCCGATGTCGATGAACACGTCCAAATCGCTGCGCTGAAACCGAAAGTGTGCCGGGTGTAAAATGATCCATGATGATTTAGCGTAAAAAACTATAACAGTTCTAGGTCCTGTGTTATTTAACATATTCCTGAATGACATTTTTTATGTGAAAACAAGAGGTTCCAAACACAGTTTTGCAGATGATACTGTTATAATCTATAAATCAAATACATGGCAATCTCTTAAAATACTCCTACGAAATGACTTTGAAAATATAAAAATTTGGTTCGACAATAACTTATTGACTCTCAATTTCAAGAAATCACATTATCTCTCCTTTACTTCTTATAGAAATCATCTACCTTATCTTGGGCCTATTAAAATAAATGACTCATATATAAAAGAAGTCGACCATATCAAATATTTAGGCATCATGATAGACAGGCATTTAAAATGGAATTTCCAAATTGATTATCTAATAAAAAATTTACGCCCTCTATTGCCAAAATTCAAATTTCTTCATAATATTCTTAGTAAAAAACACATGGATATGATTTATTTTTCTTTATTTCAATCTCAAATAAATTATGGTATACTGTCATTGGGGGAGTTAATCAGAATTATCTGAAAAATTTACAAAAATGGTTCTTAAAAATCATGTATGGTAAAAATATTCGATAATTATTTTGTGAAAGTGAAAAAATTGATATCAGACAATTATTTTGTCTTAATATAATAAACATTTATATAATACACGAAATAAAAACAAAATTACTGCTAAAAATAAAATTTCCAAAGCCAAATCACAAAAAAACTTTTTATATTTATCATCATTTATTTACGATAAATTACCAAATTCGATTAAAGTAACAAAGTCAAAATATTCTTATAAAAAACTGGTGAAAAAATGGATTCTCAAAACTCCCAGATTATTTTTCCAGAATCTTATAGAATTGAAATTTTCCATGTGACTGCCAGTGTGCTGATTATACTGTCATTTTCATTTATTGTTCAAATGTTATTATGTTATTGAATCATTTATTTTTAATCAATAATAATTATTCAATAAATTATCTAATCCTTACAACAAGTGCAATAACTTCGTAAGGTTTAAATATTTATTCACATATTATTTATTTTAAAATTCTAATATTGAGATTTATTGTGAATAAATTGTTATTATTATTATTCAGCTTGCTTCGAAGTGAATTGGCAATATTTGTTGAATTCAAACGATCCATTTGCAGACTTCTACGAAGAAATCAGATAAATATATTTGAAATGACATTTCGTGTGAAAAAAATTAAAATCAAACAAAACGAAAACAGAGGCTCACATAGGGGATTAGAATATCGTCTAAAAATATGCGTACCTTACATTATGCCAGAAAGTTTACAGATTCATGTTTTTTCCACTCCTACTTTCAGAATTATCGTAGAATCTAAAGAAGTGTAATAAAACTAGCAAAAGAAAAATTTTCTATAGGACAAAAATAGAAAATGTGAAAATAAGTATAAAGAGAGCTGGCATGTGATAAACAGCCTCAGAAGCAAAAATATCAGAAAAGTTGAAGTGTCATTATCGCCTGATGTCCTAAATAATCATTACTGTTCTATTGCTGGAAAAATAACAGAAAATATATATCTACAAGCTGATCCATAAGCTTACATTCGAAGTCCTTTTAAAGCTGGTTCCTTAGTACTCTACGACACTGATCTAATTGAACTGAGAAATACTATAACAACTTTTACAAATAAAACTACTTCCGGCTTTGATGATATTTCTGTACAAATATTTTAAAATCTACCAGGAAATACAATTGATACCTATGGTTCATCTGATAACTACATAATACTGTTGCGAAAGCTCTATCACCACGGCGTTAGAGGGGTCTTTCAGGAATGGTTTGAATCATATCTCGCAAGTCGGAGCCAAGTTGTTAAAACGAATATTTCCCTCATATATAAAATGTCCCATAAGAGCAATGCAATTATCGAAAACTTACAGCGGTAATTGCATTGTATCAAGTCACCATAACAATACATTTGAAACCGTATCGCTAGACGTCAGTAAACAACACAAATAAATGTCAGATAGACTTCAAAAATAGAAAAACATTTCGCGTTTTGGTGAGTGCTCCATACAATCTATAGAGGAAACTATAAATGCACAAAAAATAACATTTCCTTGAGAATTTCTTTATTCGTGAAATATTCCAATGAATTACATTCGTGCATAAAAATGACCAGATAATTTTGCATTCAAGCGTGATATCTTATACAAATTGCATTCGGTTATTTTCATATTTTGTAAAAGAGCCCTCGTCTTTCGGACTCGGGCACTTTCGCCAAAATATGAAAATAAACTCTTGCAATTTTAAGATATCACGCTTTCTTGCCAAATTATCGGTAATTTTTATACACTCGTGCAATTATAACCGACAACATACTCCGATGAGCTGCCTGTGGAATGTGGTGTGCCTCAAGGGTCAATACTCGGACCAACTCTCTTCTTACTCTACATGACTTGGCTAAAATAAATGTTACAGGAAAAATAACGCTGTTTGCGGACGATACGAGTATACTCTGGAATAATAAAGATCCCGAAACACTTCTTGAAATTATCAAGAATGATATGTATGTGGTGAAAAGATGGTCCAACTCAAACCAGTTATCCATGAATATGGCAAAAACTAATATCATGACATTCAAAGGTGAATTAGATGAGCTTTTCATGGGTGGGGATGTTATAGGAAATGCTATACATACAAGATTTTTAGGTGTTCATATAGATTGCAGACTGAAATTCGGTGAACATGTTTCAAATTTAAATAAAAAATTGTCCTCTGGATGTTATGAAGTAAGAGTAACATCGAATGAACTTGGTCTTTCTTCCGCCAAGGTTGTGTACCATTTCTTAGTAGAGTCCCACATGATATATGGAATCCCATTCTGGGGGGTCTCATAGACTCTGTTTTTGTACTACACAAACGTGCAGTAAAATAGATGTGTAAAGCAAAAGTTCGAGATTCTTGTAAACCTCTTTTTGGTAAACAAAAAATATTAAGGGTATTCGCTATTTTTGTTATGGAAACGGTATGTCTAATCAAAAAACATATTCACACTTTTGATACGACACACGTCCCGCCACCTGTCAAGCTGGTAACATTAAACTCCCGATCCCATCATTGACTTTAATTAAAGATTCAGTAACTTATGGAAGCGGTAAGATGTTCAATCACTTACCAAAATACATCAAAGAAATAAGTTCCGTAAAACATTACAGAAAGGCAGTAAAAGCCCTCCTGTTGGATAAAACCTATTATAGTTTACAGGGATTTTATAATGATGCACTCTGACTGAGGCTTGTTTTAATATGTTGTAAAATATTTCTCATGTGCTGGATTTTATATATTGTAGGTATTGGACATTCTAGTCAACGTATTGTCCCATTTATTCCCTGTATGTGTATTTTGTCTTGTATTTTACTTTACCTTAATTTAAGATTTTTTTAGGTCCTTACTTTGTCAACAAGATCTTGTATCTTTGTACAATAAAGTATATTCTCTCTCTCAGGCTCACACCCATACATTTTTTGTCTCTCCTCGAAACAATGTGAAATTTTGGTGAACGGCTCGCGTTTGGACCTATTGCTATTGCAACGATCCGATTCAGCTGAATATTTCCCTCATATATAAAATGTCCCATAAGAGCAATGAAATTATCGAAAACTTACAGCGGCAATTGCATTGTATCAAGTCACCATAACAACACATTCGAAACCGTATCGCTAGACGTCAGTAAACAACACAAATAAATGTCAGACCTCAAAAATAGAAAAATATTTCGCGTTTAGGTGAGTACTCCATTCAATCTATAGAGGAAAGTATAAGTGAACAGAAAATAACATTTCCTTGAGAATTTCTTTATTCGTGAAATATTCCAATGAATTACATTCGTGCATAAAAATGACCAGATAATTTTGCATTCAAGCGTGATATCTTATACAAATTGCATTCGGTTATTTTCATATTTTGTAAAAGAGCCCTCGTCCTTCGGACTCGGACACTTTCGCCAAAATATGAAAATAAACTCTTGCAATTTTTAGATATCACGCTTTCTTGCAAAATTATCGGTAATTTTTATGCACTCGTGCAATTATAACCGAAAATTTCACACCAACAGTTTTCGACCAATGAAATGTATTTTGTGTCGCGTTACCATGGCAACTCAGGTATTTTATCGGAATTTTTTTCCCGCATGGGTAACCGACTGCGAATTATAGTGGAAATTTTTTGACATGAGCAGAGAATATTTTCCTTTGGACATAACATGTCACTTACCCAGTTTGAGCAGAAGCTTACAAAATATTACGTGCAAATTCGGCACTGGAGCAATTTAGCAGATTAATGAAAATACAATATTAATCCACGTCTTTATTTACGAGCCACTGACACATCATTATATTATCTATTAAAAAAGGATGTGTATTCTTTGTTCCTTTGATTATGGAACTTGTGAGGCATTGTTGTGTCATTGCAATATAGGGCGTTGATATATTCCAGTAATATTTATTTTCATCGCTCACAGAGAATTCGTTATTTTCTGAATATGGTAAACCTGAAATGATTAGAAATTTGGGGTTATATTTACTGTTGCAGGGGAAATCGGGATTACTGCTATAATTATTCCAAGTGCTCATTACTGAACTCACAGCCGATTGCAACGACTTTTTCTTATGAGAGCATCAAGCTAATATGCCATTAAAGGCCATTTAATGCATTGCAGCGATTGAACCATAGCTTGAGATGTTATTAAACACCTATTAATGAACCCTCAACTATCTTAAAGAGTCCCTTTGTTAATTGTCTCATGAGAAAAAGTCGGTGCAATCGGCTGTAAGAGACTTACCAGATTTCCAAGTCGTCATCGTGATTAGATTCGATTAATTCAAGATGCATCTCTCTTTGTCGTCCATTTGAACTGAAATGTTTCACAAGAATACCAGGAGGTGGCGGGCGGTGGTGGCCTTTTTACCATCGCACGCAACATACATACAACATACTGTGTTGAAAATATTGCTTTTATTTAAGCTCACACAGTAAACTACATAAAATATGACAGAACAAGGCAATTAGGATTCAATTGTTGAATCTGTAATGTAATCCAAAGCATATCTTGGCGTAAATACTTTGAAAGGCTAAAACATGAATTTCAAATATTTCTTGTTCAATGGTGTGAATTTTTTTTACCGAATACCACGCGTACTCGAATTATCCTTGTAAATATCCAAGCACTCTGAAAAAACAATAGGGGATCGGTACCCACTTCCAAATATTATATATTAATATATATTGGACAAGTTGGGACGTGCTCAATATTTCACGACTCTCGATTTGGCCATGGATTCCACCAAATCGAAATGGCTCGAAATTCAATTGAAGAAACAGCATTTAACGTTGACCATGACACTATGAATACTTGAGGATGCCTTTTGGTTTAAAAAATGCACCATCAAGCTTTCAGAGAGAAATGGATGAAGTCCTCAAAGACTTGCAAAACAAAGTTTACATGGTCTACATGGATGATATTATCATTTTCAGTACTGGTCTTCAAGAGCACATCCAAAACGATTGAGGATTCAGTTGGATAAATCCGAATTCCTTCGAAACGAAGGCGAATTTTTAGGGCACTTGATTACACCTGAAGGTATCGAACCCAATCCCCGAAAAATCATTGCTATCAATAATTTCCCGATTCCAAAGAATTTTGAAGTCGACGATTTACGATTTCTTCGACTTTTCAAAAAAATGAGAAAAATGAAAAGTTTATAGTAATCCCATATAAACCTCAATATACTAGAGGACTTCAACAGATACTTGACAAAGTGAATATGAGAATTGCATATAAAACTTCTCACAAATTACAACAGCTTCTTGGTAACCCAGAAGATGAATTAGAAAACTAAATGAAGTCGGGAATTTATGAAATCAGTTGTCAAGATTGCAACAACAAATACATCGGCAAGAGCCGACAAGCTATTAAAACCCGTTTCAAAGAGCATTTTGCACACGTGAAATACGGAAGGGTAGAAAAAATCATTGTCGCCCAACACGCTCTAGACCACGAAATTGGTGAAAGCAATCTTAAACTGATATGTGCATGACACAAGACTAATGGATGCATGTGAGAGTCTAGAAATAGCCAAATATAAAAACAGCATGATTGCTGACAAGAGACCTATCCCAATCAGCCCGCTTTTCAATTCATTGTTGAGAAAGTAATCAATACTAACAGATGACGGACCCTGCAGGTAGTGACTGCACTAGTTCATTATCAAGAAATTAATTAGAATGATTACCAGTAACAAACACAGTCCATATCAGAACAAAAAACTATAGGTATATGAACAACTAACCCTAGCTTTAGATTTAGAATCAATTTTCTTCTTCTGAAGATGCTTACCTAGTTAGCGAAACGCGCGTCGATTGCAAAAATATCAGATTGGTGTTGGGGTAATTGATCCCTTGGAAAAGTTTCAACTTACACTCCAAATTTCCCAATCTCATCGTTTATAGGGATATCGAAAATGGAATTTGATTATGCATTGGTTTGTTTTATTTTGAAGAGCTTATAGGGGACGTGTGATGACCCCCCTCTCTCATGAAACTATTTCAAATACCTGATATCAAACATCTGCGAATTTGATTCAGATTATTTATAGATAACGATATTATTCTCAAGTTACCGCGAGCTCAATTTATTCCGGACATTTTTTTCACTTGCGAATCAATTGTATAAGTGATTACTACGAATTATTTTCAACAGTTGCCGAGACAGTTGCAGGTTGCCCAAGAGAAACAACATCTTGCAAATTATGACCTTTAGCATAGTTCTATGTTACATAAAACGTTGCAGTGACAATGTACACACAATTTTTGAAAATATGTAAAGAACAAAAACCGAATTTTGCTCCCATTTAAGCTTCTTTGTAAATTTAACAGTTTTCGAGATACCCATGCACCGAACCTACCCCCTCTTATCTCTCAAACACATCTTGAATACGTCCCGAGAATGCGCTACCGAAAAATCAATAAGTCGCCCTGAGGCACTACCGCAGGCGAAAACGTTTGCTGTCCCTCGTCCGCACAGACTCTGCCTCCTAAACACGCTCGAGTATGTACGAGTAAAAAAAATAAAAGAAACAATAATTGGCTCACCTCGTTGCCCAGCCCCGAAATCCTAGAACCGAACGGAAAAGCCTGACACCTTCCGAAAGTAGGACTCAGCGCAGCCTCCAATTTGGCACAGCATTCCTTCGTCAGTTGGTTACTGGTCAAATTGTCGTTCGCTTCCTCGCACAATTTTTGGCTTATCGCTTCGATGACATCGACCGTTGCGAACATTCTCCGGACCTGATCCGGAAGTTGGGTTTCTGCAGAGATCGTCAAACATTAGTTCAAGAATAGTGTATGTTAGTTTTTTATAAAGTAAGTAAGAATATATTAATTCTCCACATTTTTCCAATTTTTGTTCGAATCTTTGAAAGGAAATTTCACACTGTCTAATAAATCATTCTTTGTTGTTACGCCAACACAATACTTTGTTTATCCACACAAGCAGTCTAGGCTACAATATACTGTTATGAAATCTCCTAGCGCCGGCCCTGTCGCTCGTAAACACAAAATAATATGAGGGGTAGAAGAAGGAACGTGATCTTCCTGGAAATCCCGAGTCGCGTAGAAAATTCGATAGACATCATCGAGACCTGACTGAAAGATTCTCCATAGGCGTAGGCAAGTTTATATACAGAGTCGATTCGGAGAGTTTATCAGAGAGTTTTCAGAGTTTCTAGTAGAGAGAGCTTTGGTACTGCTAAATGCAGGAGTCGAAGTGTATAGAGTTTTAGTACAGAGGGTTGGATAGTTTAGCTGAGCAATGTACGTGATTGTATTGTAATAAAGAATTGTAATAAAAGTAGTTTACTGTTGTTTGGCGTTTTAATAAAAATACCTGAAAATATATCATAACACTATCAATACATCATGCACTCACCTTTTTTATCAGTCCTCTTCTCTTTCACGGGTGTCCTTTTCCTAACGTGTCGCAATAGTGAAAGATCATCACCATATATAACTAGGCGGCAGTTTGTGCATTCGTACTCCGTCGTCTTGCTCTTACGACTCTCAGCCATGTTCGAGTGCCTTGAAATCAAATAGGGCAAATTCAATTTGGACTGGCCCTCATGATAGTTTTCCACATAGCATGAGTTTGAAAAGAAATGATATGCACCTTGAAGAGACATTGTGAAGGACAGGGTGATTTGATTATCACTCTATCACTCACAAGCTCTCCTTATCTTTTACATTGGTGAAGGAATGAATGTGATTAATACTCAAAAGGTTTCTACCTTGCTCATTCTGCGCGTTCCAAATAGGTTTTTACAAAAAACACGCGGAAAAGTCATCTTTTCTTCTAAGAATAACTCGAATATTCTTCATACTCTGGTCGGATCAAACAATTAAATTTGTGGTAGAATATATTTTTCTTTGGAATTTACGTTACCACGTACTGAAAGGGGACTTGCCTAACGTAAGTTTTCCATTCAAAATCCCAGGAAAGTTACAGGGAGTAATGAATTGTTATGAACTACGTTTTCGTAAGTCGTCTTTGGTTACCTACAAGACGCCGTATTTTCGCTCAAAAAATTTATTGTAATTTTTGTGACAAGATTTTTATTATTTGTAGGTTCGATTCGATTGATACAAGAATAACTGATAATACTGAATTCTGCCTTTTTCGTTTGTTCAGTTTTCTCAGATTCAATTTTGTTGTGTAGTTGGTGTCAACAACCGCTATAGGAATATGGTGCAGTATTTTTTGGTAAAAGTACTACTAACATGTATATATTCATTCGGAATTAAAAAATAATACATCAATGGTGAGGTTTTAAATTAGACAGCAATTTCCTTACTGCCTCACAAATGTAGATCCAGTTTATTCAAAATATTTTGGCCTGAGACTGTAGATAATATGCAGGAATTTCCAGGTGATACATACTTAACAGTCCTTTTTTCTGTATCAAAAATAATTATTGAATCAACGAAATTACTGATACATATAATTTGAAATATCCTTCTATTTATTTTTTCAACTGCAAATCCGGGTCGTCTTGCTACGTCAAATTCTTCCTACGTCGAATTCTTCCTACGTCGAATTCTTCCTAAGAAAAAATCGGCGAAAATACACGCCCTTCGCTCTCGAAATATATCACATCGCAGACAGAACATCTCGACAACGACGTCATCAGATGAACGATTTGTACCGAATTATTCCTTTTTCGCATTCACAGTGGGATTCATTCATTAATACTCGAGATTGTATAACTTTCTGAAAGGCATTCTGTTGGCCACATAAGTGTGCAACTTTGCCCCAAATCAACCGTCTTCTTATTTCTTATATTATTCGAAAACATAATAGTGAGAGTTAAAGTTGAAATACCCGATATAGTCTGTAATATAAATTGTAATATTCATAACAATGGGCTATTTTCGACCTCGTATTTGAAATTGGAAAGTAAGAGGGGTCCGAAACATTTGCGTTCGATATCCTTTGAAGTAGTGAACTGAAATAAAAGGAATAGGCTACAAGCCAATAACACTTTTTGGGGGGATCAAATGACCCATCGTGAAACATATTCAGGACGATGTTGCTATATATGAAACAATAACTTGTAGCACTATGTCGTCAGTTTTCACTGATAAAATAGACTATTAACAAGGGATAACTGATTGTCTCAGCGAAAAAAAAAGTTACTGTCGAATTTTCTCGTACGTCTTTTTTCAATATGATTGAACCAGAAAACTCATTGAGAAAAACCCAGTCCCATATGATAATAACGGTACCAGGAGCTATAATTCATCTGAAACAAAAATTATCGCCTTCCAATCACATCATGTTTTTAGAATCTAACGTCTTGAAGAGAGCCATACGAAAATTTTTAGTCCGTAACTCCCCATTGTTTGTTGGAAAATTCAGTCCGTTGAAACTCTAAAAAGTGACAAGCATAGTGCTGGAATTAATAGTTTCATATAGCAGCAACGTCTTGAACACGATTCATGCTGCATATGTCTCCCCAAAAAGTGTTACGGACTTGAAGTCTACAACCCTTTTTTTACCACCTTAATACGTTGTAAAATCCAGAAGCGTCACATTTTCCACCTATCTAGTCAGAGATGAAACCGTTAACAATGATAAGACGTGTATCGAGTTTGTAGAAAATAATTAAAAAAAAGCAGTAATTTTTCTTGATGTATGTTATCGATGTTGGTCACTTCATGTATTATAATTTCATATTTTTATTTTGTTAATAATATCAATCAATATGAATGAATTCCACCGTAAATGTGAAAGAGGAATCCCTCGGTGTATCTCGTTTTATCGATGGAGTCGTTGACGAGATAATTTGGCGGCGATGTTAATTAATTTTGAGGAGCAGGGAGTGTTACTATAGCGAATTCTTGCTACGTCGAATTCTTCCTACGGCGAATTCTTCCTACGGCGAATTCTTCCTACGGCGAATTCTTCCTACGGCGAATTCTTCCTACGGCGAATTCTTCCTACGGCGAATTCTTCCTACGGCGAATTCTTCATATGTCGAATTCTTTCTACGGCGAACTTTCCATTATGGGGTGTATGGATCATCATCGGAAACGTTCTTGTTTTGATGACGTCAGTGGAGGGGATGACATTCGCCGTAGGAAGAATTCGACGTAGAAATACGCACCCTGCAAGTCTAATTGGGGGATAATTTGGAATATAGGGAAAAATAAGGGGAGATCTCCTACCATTTCCTCAGACATTACATCAAGATAAAAAAAAATATGGATTTATTTCATTCTCACATGAAATGGATGAGAACATTGTGAAAACTCACGTGTTCGGTCCTGCCAAGTGTTTCATAAACGCCATCTCCTCCGGAAAATTAAGGTTGCAAATTTCACAGTAGTAAGTATACCTCGCTAACGGCTTAGAAGACAACTGTTGATGGCTGACTAGCCTGATGTGTTTCCTGAGCGCGTCTGCATTTTTGGCCACGTTCATCTGGCACGGCCGACAAACCATGATGTTGCCTTTGTCTATTAAAAACTGTAGGTGTTCTGTATATCTATATGGAATCCAATCCTTTACGTGTGGGCTGCGTAGATTCTCTACAGATTTGACTAAATGATGTTCCTCTTTGGCATCTTGAATCAAAGAAATGATGAGCATTTGTGATATTTTTCAATCGAACATGTGGTTTGTTATATAAAATCCACCCTGTGTCTACCAACGTCGTCAAATGAAATTTCCAAACTTTTCCAGGCCTGACTGCTGGACATTCCTTTACCTGAACGCAGGATTTCAAACACTAGTTGAACGAAAGATCGCCACCTAGTCAATTTTCTATGAGTAGGTACTTACTCACTGTGTGAAACTAATGAGAAATAAATGATATGGTGAGTTAACACCAATGATGATTTTCACATATTTTCGTTTACATCCAAAAAATGTATATTGAAATTAGCATCTGACTTTTAACACCTTGGTCATAATTCAACAACTTTGCTGGAAAATTAATATGCAGCATTTTATTATTTTTTTATTCATCTGGAATTGTCCTTATTTTTTCAATTAAGGTATGTTTAAAAAAAACTGAAGAGTATGAAATTTTGAGGAACTTTCATGAATGGTGTATTCCCCTTTTTTCCGTCATTTAACTCTGAAGACATTCGATTACCATCAAAATTACCTTGACATCTCATTCCACCCTGCTTGAATTACGCAACTGAATAAAACGCATGCTTCCATTTGATTTCAATCATTGAACTTCTTGAGTTACTAAATTAAATTAAGTAAAGTTGAGTTGGCTTGTATAAAACCACCTTTCTGACAGCAAATGAAGTTTTGTTTTTTGCAAGTCATTAGTACGAGATCCCACTGCAGAATCACTACGTTCATCAAACGTAGAAAATGAAACTCAAATTTCTACATACATTCATGGGAAGGCAAATACATTGATAACAGGGTGCCAGCCAAAAGTGACCGCAACTATTTTCAATTGAAATAATGTTAATAAATTTTCCACAAAAAACTTTGTTCACTCCGTAAATGAATGAAATATCATTCATATCACAGCAATCCATGTAGAAAATTTAAAAAGTAATGGTTGCTGATGACCACTCGGCCGCAAGTACTTGGCGGCCAGGTGTAAACAGGTAATGCTACCATGTTCATGACGTATATTCATGTTTCCTATATCAAATTGAAGCTCATTTTTCTTTCAATATGACGATATACCTCTGCCTGTGAAAATGTGGCCGCAAGTGACGGTTGCTAGCATGTTAAATATGAAGTAAGAGAGAGTTATCGTGTAAGGCCACTCGTGAAACACATCAACCTATATCAATAGAGCCCGATCAACTAAATACATATTTCTGCAATATTGCACATACACTTACCGAAAATATCCCAGCTTTCAACTCACCTATGTCATATATGAAAAATATCAACTGTATTAACTCACTGATACCAACCTCAGTGAACTCAAAGAGATCCTGAGGGATATTAAAAACAAAAACTGTTCAGGGATAGATGATATTTCAGTTAATATAATTCTCAATCTTCCAGATGTAACACTAAGTGCTCTGGTTGAATTAATCAACATTTCGTTCAGATCTGGAACTTTCCCTCATTTCTTGAAAACTTCTGTAATTATATCTATCCATAAGGGTGGCAATGAAGGTGATCCGAGAGGTGATCCATCCAACTATCGGCCCATATCGCTAATACCTAGTTTAGCGAAAATAATAGAGAAAATAGTGAAAATACGCCTTCAAAACTTTCTAATTATTAATAACATAATCTGCTCGGACCAATTTGGTTTCCAGCCAAACAAAGGGACCAATGATGCTCTATTTTCTTTTATGTCGGTAATGTATAGAAACATCAATGTTGACGATTGTGCTGCTGCAGTTTTCTGCGACTTTTCCAAAGCCTTCAACTGCGTAAGTCATCGTACTCTACTGCATAAACTTGAATGTTATGGAATCAGAAACTCGAGTCTTGAATGGGTGAGATCATATTTGAACAACCGCAGTCAAATAGTGCGATGTAGCACTGACTCAAAAATATCAGGTATTAAATCGGGAGTACCTCAGGGATCAGTACTCGGCCCCATCTTATTTTTACTATATATAAATGACATCAACCAGCTGAACATCTCTGCCAAAGTGACCCTTTTCGCGGACGACACAACCTTCCTCTGGCATGATAATTCACCGCAACACCTTATAGAAACAATCGAAAGAGATTTATCCTTAATAAAACACTGGTGTGACTCCAATTCACTGGTGATCAACATACTCAAATTCGATCACCACATTAACAAGTTGTCTTCCGGATGTTACGCAATCCGAGTAATCGCTAACGATTTGGGACTAAACGCAGCTAGTTCTGAATACTTTGCTTTAATTGAATCGCATTTGAGTTACGGGATTGCATTTTGGGGCACATGTTGCTCTTACCTTCATGATAATGTTTTTATATTGCAAAAAAGAGCTCTGAGGTATATAAGCAAAAATGGTCCGAGATACTCGTGTAGAACGTTATTTAAAGACCTTGGTATACTTACAGCAATATCACTATACATTCTAGAATCGGTCACTTTGATACATAAAAATAAATCACTTCTTGAAACAAACGATAACTACTATAACACTCGAAGCAATCATATCAGATTACCAAGACCTTCCAATAATTTAGTTAGAGACTCTATAATACATAACGGCATCAAAATGTATAATCACCTACCCACAGCCATTAGGGACACTACATGTCTCAGGCGATTCAGAAGGGATACGAAGAAAATACTAGTTCAACATAAACTAGATGAATTTTTCGTCTCCACTCTGTAGATGGTCAAAGTTCTACATACCGGAGGTTGGAGCATAACCCTTAAGTTTAAAGTTTTGAATCCTGATAAATATATTATTACGCACTTAATTATATGCACAATTTATTCTTACTTTCTGTCTATCAACTATACAATTTTAAATTACTATCAATGAATAGGGGTATGTAATTACTGTATTTTAAAATTGTTTTATATAGTTTTATTCTTCTTTAATTGTATCTTGTCTGCGTGTAACCCATAAGCTCAATTTTTCTTTGTAATTTTATCTAATCGTTAGTTATATATGTACATAAGCTTTGTCTTTAAGAACCTCGTT
Organism: Zygogramma bicolorata; assembly: GCA_032362365.1. Taxonomy (NCBI): domain Eukaryota; kingdom Metazoa; phylum Arthropoda; class Insecta; order Coleoptera; family Chrysomelidae; genus Zygogramma; species Zygogramma bicolorata. The sequence continues at coordinate 22,554 of JAVJAQ010000611.1, forward strand.
CTTCCGATAATAAAGTATACCTTGATTGATTGATTGATGGCGATTGCCAGCTGTGTAAGTTTTAAAGCCATTGCGCATGCGTCGTTATATGGGGGTTCTCCACAGTGCAATCAGTACACGACTTTACAGATACTCCAATATTATAATTGATGAATTATTATTCTAAAAGAAATACCAAAACGTTCATTTCAAGATAAATAATTTTGTTCATTGAATTGAAACAAGATCATTTATGAAAAATATAATTTCATTTATTAATATTACAAAATATTATACTATATAAATATATATATATATCATTTTTTATGTGGTTGGTAATTGCAATAATGATAGTGACAGCTCCGATGATAGTGAAAGCAACAAGAAATCGGACTTCAACTAAATAATAAGTAAATTAAATTAGGATTGTATCAATTATCAAATAATTTTTTTTAATTTTTCTTCTTCAGTCCCCCATTTCAAATATGCTGTTGTGTTTCATCACTATTTACTAATATTTAATGATTGTAGGTAATCAAAACTCCAATAAAATAAAAAAAATTCAAATAGCATAGTATAATTTTTTGTTATATTACTAAACAAAATTCTATTTTTCCGTTATAATCTTCATTCAAATTTATAAATAAACAATATTTTTTATCTAGAAAAAAATATTTTGTTATTCTATGTTATTTTTTCTGAATAATAATGTATTAATTATAATTTTGGAGTATTTGTTAAGTCACATACTGTTTGCGTTGTGGAGAACCACATACTTATATCGAGGCATGCGCAATGGCTTGAAAACTCACACAGTTGGCACTGTGCCATCCTCGTCTAACGAGTGGCCTTGCCCGATAACTCTCTTTCACTTTGTCTTCAATATGTTTCTAACGGCTAGTAGGTAACCCTCACTTGCGGCCACTTTTTCACAGGCAGCAGTATATCAGCATAATGAAAGAAAAATTGATAATTTCATATAGGAAACATGAATATACGTCATGAACGTAAAAGTGCAACAAAGTATAACTTGTTTACACCTGGCTGCCTTGCTGTGATGTGAATGATATTTCATTCAACTACGGAGTGAACAAATTTTTTTTTGTGTAGAATTTCATTTCATTTATTTTCAGTCACAAAAGAGTACAAATACAGTATGGCCACAATACAGTTCACTAATGTGACAATGTCAATTTGTAAACAAGGACAATTAAAAATCACTATAAAATTCTGTTGGTTACAAATACAGTTCACTTATGTGGCATTGTCAATTTGAATTAATCAACATTTTAATTGAAAATAGTTGCGGGCACTTATGGACTGGCACCATGTTATCAGTGTATTTGTCTACTCATAAATGTTTGTACAAATTTGAGTTTATCTATGTGATGAACATAGTGATTCTGCAGCAGTATCTTAGACTATTATTCCCAACTTGAATGAAGGAAAATTATAGCTAATATCTGAAAACGACCATATCTGGTTTTTTACTATTTCTTTGCTCTCTTGAGTGAAATTTGAGTCAAGAACCAGGACTTTTCAACTGGGAGATATAATTTTCCTTCATTCAAGTTATGCATTCAATGAATATACCCAGAGAAAAGAATTCTGTCAAAAATCACTTACCAGAAGGTGAGCTTGAATCTGACTCAGATTTTCCCTTTTTTTGACCAGTGTGCTTAACCGTAGCATTTTCTTTCCCCAACATGCCACCTTTCTGGTTTGTATCTGTGGGTTCCTCTTTAATTCCGTACACCTGAACTTGAATGTTTGCAAGATGAACTACATTTGCGTTTTTCTTGTAAAAATCTAACACTATCAATCTATGCTTATCCATAAAAATATGATGAGGGACCATGTCATATTCAACACTTTTCTCACATATTACACATCTAGCCTTATAAGTTGACTCTGGCTTGAAATACACTTGGTGTGCCTGGAGGCCTATATCAAAATTAACAAAAGCTTCGTGGTATGCCTGTGCAGCATCTAAACATTCACTACTAGCACTGAATTTCAAGTGACGTTGACCCATTACGTGGTCCATTATGGAGGATTTTGAGACCCTGCTGCCTCTTGCCATCAAATCACAGCAACAAAGTAGACAAACGGCTCTGGATGGGCCTGCTCTCTGAATACTATAGCTCTCAAACCTATCAATTCTTCGCACTGTTTTCATGAGTGAGTCAGGATATAATTTACTTGCAATACTAGGATCATAACTCAATTTGAAATTGAACCTGAAATTGTTTGATCCATATTCCTCTTCTTCTTCGAGCAAGATGGAATTATTGGGAACACTATCTTCATCCATAGACAAATCAGGCTGTTCAATATCGTTATCATTATTCTCAATACTACTTGAATTCAAATGAGCATGTCTTGAGCCAGGAACCGCCCCAACTTCTTCGCTAGGTCCATTCGTCACAAATGGCACAGTCTGGAGATTTCCATTCAAGAATTTGACATAAAGCTGCTCGAAATGTTCGTGGTTCTGTAAGATAGACCAGGTATCAGCTCCAAATTCAATAGGGAGCAGCTGGTTACATTCCCCACATTGATAAAGGTCGGCCTGCCTTTTGTACGACTTTCCTAATTGAGATAGTGCTTCTTTGATAGTTTTCTTCAATGTTAATAATAGAAAAACATATTCTTCACACTCATCTTTACCAGAATTTATCAAAGAAATGCGGGCAGTGCTATTCAAAAAACTGGAGAATTCCATGATCTTGGTCTTCACATGAAAATGCATACCATGCTCCAAAATATCTAGCGCTGAACATTGTGTCTCAGAGAGATTTTCCATTTTCTTCAAGGAAACTTTTGATGATAAACATTTAGTAAAAACAAACAATAGTTTGATAATGTGTAAAATCCATATAGGAAATAGGACCTAAAAGTTTTTGTTGATTTCTTTGCGAATGAAATTTCTTTTACAGTTTTTTAATGATTTCGCAAACACATTTTACACAGACAAAGAGACTAAAAAATCTTATCTCTGACAAGATCAGTATTTATTCTGATTCAATGAATATAAGTTAGGAACAGGCATTGTAAAAAAGTTCAAAAATTCAAAACAACAAATTCAATAAGCTATGACCTGTGACAGAAACCTCAGAATCAAAATCTCAGAAATAAGGTGGCTATATACTGGTGTTTTCACTCCATATAAGAGGTTGTCAGCAAATCAGACGACCGATATGGCCAACTTGATGAAAAATTTGATGATGTAGGCGTTCTAGTACTGCAAAAAATCCGCCAGGTACCAGCCCTCTTGCAGTGGAGATGACAGTCCTGTGTTGCCAAGTGGCCATGTCTTTGCGAATTCTGGTCCAGATCAGTAGAAACAGAATGCAAATTTATTCCAACTGAGAAATTATTTTCAAACTACATGGAATAAATAACGCATAAAGTTAAACACAAATTTGCCGCGTTTTGGTGTTTTCAATAACCTCGCATATCCAGTCCCGATAAATTCTCTATCTTTTAACAAAAACATCAGAATTGGCAACAGCGTGTTCCATGGATCGAGTGATCACGAAAATAAATAGAAATTTTTGATTACCAGCGCCCCTCATGGCCACTGTTGAACTAGAACGCCTTGTCCACAGGTTTGTCTGAAACAATATCGCAACATTAGAAACACCAGTATATAGACATCTTACTCAGAAACAAGAAACACGTATACATTCCACGGAACTTAAACATAGTGTGGAACTGTTTAAGTTCTGTGATACATCGTTTTCTTATGTCAGAAACGAGAGGACGGAACATAAAAATCATAAAACAAAGAAATTGGATTCGTCATGTGATTGGGTACGACTAAAAGCATGCAGCAGTCGCAGCCGCTTTTACGCTTCATCCGATAGACGGCTGACAGCTCTTACAGCCGCTGCAGATAAATGAGAAGCGGTTAGCGGTTCAGCGGTCTCTAATTTGACAGAAATTTTATGAGTTTAACTATTCGTCACAAACAAAGAATGAAAATGTATCTATGAAGTATGAAATAGATTATATCTCAAATCAACAGTATTTTGAAAACATCCTGAATTAGTTATATTTTTAAGGAATAAAGGTTGTTATATTCTTATTTTACGGTTTTCTCGAAATAGGTACTGAGAAACATTCACACCTGTAGTTGTAGTGATTCCATATTCTGTGTTGATTTCACATACAGTACTGAAGTCTTCAATTGATTGTATATTCTCTTTTACAAGCGATGGAATTTCAGGACCAGTTGTACATACTGCATTGAACTGCGGTTCAAGTTAACCCAGTTCAGCAACAAAACGATTTTATTGAACTGAGTTCACTTGAATCATAGTTTACTGGGAGATCCACAGCCAGAATTGAAATTGATAATATTTCCAAAAAAAAATTCAAATGAGGATTGTGCGAAAACTATCAATACGACCGAATCCAGGTTTTGCACACATAAAGTGCACGTCAATAGCTACTATCGTGCAATGTTTCAGCTCTTAATATTGAAAATGGCAGAGTTATGAATTGAAAAAAAAAATCCGGTTATTACCGCTTTTCTCCGGTTCTAATTATCCGATCGGATCGTTTGACCCGTCATTCAATTCTCCCTTTCACTGTTAACACTGCTTCAATAGTTTTCATTTAACAATAAAAAAAGAACGCGATTTTTTGTTGTTCATTTGTTTATAAAAAATTAAAAATGTTTTTTTCGGGTAGAGGACATGTCCCGTACGAGATGGTACAGGCGGCTTCCAGGTAGTATTTTTGTCTAAAAAGCAATCATTTGTGGCTCTATTGCTTGGCCTTATTGTAGTAGTTTTTTACTCTTCTGCAATAACATATGCGTGTAGTTCATTACTGCTTCCATATAATTGTGTGGTTAATGCATGGCAAACACGTTTCGCCATCTGAGCAGAGATCTCTTGACAGCTGGTCGAGTTTTAAAGTCAGGTACTTATGTCAGATAGATTGCTCCAACGGAAAAAAAATTGTTTTGAATGGACCAATAAATGTATAGTTTGAACTAGTGTTAACGGATTGCTGTTTACGAACATATTTATGCTTGTAGCTGTTTTTCCTTTATGAAACGTGGCTTATACAGTGCGCACCTGAAAGTCGGAATAAATTAATTTTCTGCCAAAAGTACCTATATCCTACCGGTGTTATCAGGAATACTCAATCATACAGGGTGACACAAATAGGTTGCGCGTATCTCCCATGAGCACTTGAGCGAAGAGAATGATATAAATTACCAAAAACAGGTTCGATCGTCATTAGTTATTCACATATGTGTCCACATCCTGCTATCAAAGTATAGCAGAACTCATGACAGTTATAATATATAACCGATGTTATATTTTGATCGAAATACTCCATATTTTATACCAACCACACAACACTACTAACTTCTTCAATGACTTCTGCTCTATACAACCCAAGCAATGTTTTTGTACCTATTATTCACCCAACTATTTGATTTATTGTCATACACAAGTAACTTGAGGTTGTTTGATAATAACATAAAAAATACCAATATAGGAGAAATATTCTCAACTGATGTCTGAAGGAAAATCTCGAGAGCACATGATCCATCTGCGTGGAAAAACACCGTGAATGGGTTTACAGGAATATAGACGGAACCACAACTAAACGGTATTCGGTACACTCCCGGAGTGGATAATGGATCTCGTGGGTCTTCTGCAGATCTCAGGCTGATTTTTTCTCGTAGGCTCGAAAATTGTTCTCACCCCACGTTTTACCAGCAGTCTTTCGATGCAGTCCGTCACACCGTTAGTATAGGGCAGGAAAGTCCGTCCATTAACGGCTGGTTCGGGGCAATTCATTGAACATTCATTGTCGGGGTCGCAAGGCTCGGTAAATTTCGTCCTTGCGGTAGCCATTACCTAGAAAAGCGTTTTCTGAATGACGCATTTCTTCCTAGGAGTATTCTGGCTGAGAAATGCGTCTCGCTTTTTTTACCAAGGTTTTTATTACCCCTCTCTTCTGCCGCGGGTGATGGTTGGAATTCCTGTTAAGGTACCAATCTGTGTGAGTGGGCTTTCTATATACCCCATGCCCTAGTTTTCTTTTATCCCGCCTTTCTACTCATGCGTCCAGAAAAGCTAATTCTCCTGTCCTTCTCCATCGTGAACTGAATCTTTGGATTCCAGGAACTCGGATGATTTAAAAATTTCTTCAGTTCCTCTTCTCCGTCACCGCAAATCACAAAAGTGTCATCAACATATCCCAACCAACAGGAAGGCTGGACCGGCCAACGTTCTGGAACTTGTGTTTCAATGTGTTCCATGTAGAAGTTTGCGACTACAGGACTCAGGGGACTCCCCATAGGAACCATTTCCTTCTGTTCATGAAACTTTCCATCCCACTGGAAATACGTTGAAGTCAGACAGTGCTTAAACAGGGCGGTTATGTCTGGACGAACGAAACTGTCAATCGGGTTCAAAGTTTCATTAATCGGAAAATTCGTGAACAGAGATACCACGTCGAAGATCCCCAGCATATCATTCGGGTTCGAAGTCAAATCTTTTATTCTCCCCGATAAATTGTGTAGTCTTTGACGCAAGACTGTTTTCCACCATTGGTTGTAGCAGGCCCGATAGGTATCTTGCTATATCATAGTCTGCCTATCGGCCTGAGCAGAACCCCTGGTTTGTGAATTTTGGGTAATCCATAAAGCTTCCGTTTTTTGTAATCCCTTTTTCTCATCTTGGCTTATCGATGAGTCACGAATCAGTTGGTTTGTTTTCCTCATTATACTCGTTGTTGAATCTTGCCCAAGCATATTTTTGTACTCGACGTGCGCTTCGCTAACAAGATTGAGGGGTGAGAAGGGAGATTATTCTCCCGCTCTCTTTCGAAATAACTAATCGAAGATGTCACCAACTTTTGGCAGCGATAGTTTTTAACTCTTTTTCATTTTCACGAATAGTTCAGGAGATGAAGCATTTTGGCTCGCAATTTTTTAGTCCACGCTGTACGCTAGAGCCTTGGGGGTGGTTGCCACCCCATCACGGGGATGGAAATTTTTTATTACATTTTAACTGAAGCAATCGACGGAAAGTAATTCTAAGAAAACAGTTTTTTGACGAAAAAATCGACTTTTTCGAATGGTTTTCTGCAAAAAACAAAAACAATGCTTCTTTTATGATTTCCCTAAAACACATACGAACTGAGATACAGCAAATTAATGCTTAGCTTTTTTCGTCAAATGTTTAAATTGAAAGATTTATAGCGAAATAACGAGAAAAATTTGCATTTTTCAAAAAAGCTCATAGAGAGCTTTCAAACAATTAAAAAGATGTCTTCCTAGCATGAAAATGGACCGACTTATGATCGAAATAAGATCGGTACCCGCTTTTTTCTACGAAAAAAATCTGTGAAAGAAACCTCCAAAGTACCCCCTATGTAAAATTCATCGTCACCCTTCTGTGATTCTCATTATATATGTACTATCAATACACCCACGAAGTGTAACCAGTTTAAAATGCCTAATTCTAGAAAAATTGGATTTTAAAGAAAACACTTTTTTTTTTCAATTTCTTGTTTTGAACCCTTTTCTTTTCCCTCAAAATACTGAAGATACGAAAAAATGGATACAGTACTAAATTGTAGCTTTTTTAATGACAAAAATTTCCCTGTGTAGATTTTTTTGCCAAAGTCAATATTCGGCAAGATATAGCCGTTTAACACCTACATTTACGATCGAACATCACCTTAGTCAAGAGCTTTAAACTCTCCCCATTTAAAAATTAAGGTTTCTTGAGTAATTTTATACACATAGTCTTATAGCTCTTGAAAAGCTCTACAAAATCGTTCCCGAAAAAATTTTTTATCACCTAAAATGAAGGAGCTATGCTTAAAAAAACCGATCAATTTTTTTCTTGAAAAATTTGAATTACCCACTTCGGAGCATAATAATCCACATAACCGGTATATTCGGCCGTTATATGTTCCACTTTTTCTCCATTCATATTGGAAGACAGAGGAGAAGAAAAATCTGCTCGCGTGTGTGAGTGTATATTTCTAAAGTTCGAAGATTTATTATGAAAATTTCAATGTTTTCAAGGGCAGTTTTTAACGGGGGTAGGTTGGAAGATTATGAAATTGTATCCTAAAGCATGAAACAAACATTATCCAACTATTTTTACCCATATTTAAATTCTTAATATTATTTTATAATTTTTGACAATTAGGTGTAGTTTTCACCCTTAAAAAATAAAAAGCGTACAACGGCACAATATAGAAAATGAACTAGGGGGTGCTATAAGCCTAATCCCAAATTTTCGCACAAATTGGTGCAGGATGAAAAAATTGCGGGGTTTTACCATTTCTTTAGCTTCATTTTCTGAACTAGAAGAGACTGACAATAATACTTCCTATAGAAGCATCAAATTCCACAGTTTTTGATCACGATTATCTAATTTGAAGTACCAAAAAGACCTAAACACAGAACTCTCTTTTTAAATTTTTCCTTTAACGTCGGCCTATTTCCGCTACCAAGGCCAATCACCGACGCCGGTGAGCACACTTTCCCCAACTGGAAATTTTGCCGAATCCAAGCTCTGGTATTCTACCAGAGGTAGGGATCTTTCAAGTCCAACATCCATTTATAGAGAGACAGGGTTGGGCTGATTGAAATCAAGTGATTAAAATCACGATTAAAATTATGATTTAAATCACTTGATTTTCAAAATTAAAATGATTTGAATCAATTTCAACAGCATAATATAAAAGTTTTCTCTAGGATCAAAAGGAGTATTTGCATTTAGAAAAAACAACAAAAAAGAAGTACATAATTCCAAATTCTTAAACTAAACGTAACACCCAAATTTTATTACTGTATATTTTCAGTCTATTCATTTTCGTTATACAATTTAAACAAAAACACGAGTTTTCCTCCTTTTTCTATGCCTAATCTGTTTCTAATATCCGAACTAGCGAAATGCATGAAATACATTAAAATAATTAACAATAATTGCAAAGAATCAATATGTTCAAATTTAATATTCAAATTTAAAAAATCGAAAAATCAAATAAATCATGATTTTTTTTATCAATGATTTTTGTTTTTTTAATGAAAATCAGATTTTGCCCCACCCTGTAGAGAGATCACGGCTCTCCGTGATTGGTGGAATTCATGTTAACTTGTACGGATATCGCATCTCGTATCTCATCCTAATTATTATCTAACCAATCTATCCATCATATGAAGAATCAGCATATTCACGTTTGGTACTTACAAACAAATAATGAATAATTCTAGTGCAATAAAATATCACACTGAAGTATACCTACGAAACGAGCAGATTTTTACTCATTCTAGGCACTAGTAGGTTCTATGCAAGAGATGGTTCACGTTGACTGTCTGGACAGAAAAAAAAATCGATTTCGGTGTGAGCGGTAGTTAAAGCAGGCGCGGGGGGGCTAAGGAAGCCATAGCCCCCCCCTCAAGTGGACACATCGCATACTGAATACTGGTTTGCGGGAGGTTTTTTTCATATATTCCAAAATCCGCAAAGGAACATTTCACGCGCGCGCTTGCCTTGTTCGTTTGTGATGGCGGGTGGGAGAAAACCGGTTTCCCCTTCCAGTCTTTGGCTCATGTTATATGTTCGTGTCAGCGTAAAGTAATTTGTAATGAGCTTTTATAAGTGATAGAGGCTACAAGTATTTATGTTTCATTATGAATCGGCTTTTGACGGACTATTTTGGCAAAATTGAGAGTGTTACCAGCGGCGCAAAGGTAAGTGTATATGTTATATTTATATTCACGTGACACGAACTTCTTAGATCATCTTGTGTTAACTCACAGACTGTTGAGTGGGAAGGCACAGATTAAGAGGAGATTAACTACGGTACCTGAAAACTAAAATGACAATAAAACATAACATTGAAATAAAAATTTAAAATAGTTTACACTGTGACAAACAGAGTAATATGTTGGTGGATATGTCTATCAATATTAATTTGTTTAAATATTTTTTGGTTCATTTCGAAATTAGAAAAAACAACATAGCACTGATACATTTAAATAAAATAATTCATTCGGTGGCCTCGGTGGATTGGTAAATGATTTATTAAAACAAACAGGGAAGGAATTGTCTAACTAACTAATCAAGCAATGACAGTTAACGGTACAAAATTGAAGTTAATAGTTGAATTGAAAGTAAATATTGAATTCAGCATTATTTTGACACATATACTTAATTTTGTGTGTGATCCAGTTATGAGAGAAAAACTTAAGTTGTAAGTTTACTGTTTCTCACATTAACGGCGGTTAATAATTTTTTTTAGATTGAAGAGCCTGATCGGAAGAAATTGACTAGTCCTTCTCTTGATGAACCTGGTACTTCAGCCTCAAGCTCCAGCCATACACCGGACAATGTTACCGTAGATTGCAGCAGTAAAATGGACATTTCTTTGTACAAAAATAAGTAGCTACTAGGCACAGTTGCATGTTTTGGAAAACTTGTGGACTCCATCTTCCAACTACAAGTTTCCAGCGACGACTCATAAAAAGCAGGAGAGGAAGTTTTTGTATTCCTGGTTGCAGAAGTATAAGTTGTTGTCATACTCTGAGATAGAAAACCGGGCTTACTGCACTTATTGCATACTCTTTGCTCCAACTGAAGTGGGTATGAGATCATTCCAGAAGACAGGCTAGCTTGTCCAAGAAGGATTCCAAAATTGGAAAGAGGCTATTGAAAAATTCGAGTCACATTCTCATTTACAATATCACAAACATGCCATGATCGATTTGAACAATTTGAAAGCAGTAATGGTAGGGAAGATGAATCCCATAGACAGATCTTTAGATGTAGGCAAAGCCAATCAGGCGAAAGAAAATGCGGAGGTTAAAACCCATAATTGAAACGGTAATTTATTGTGGATGACAGGAAATAGCTGATGCTAAAAGATATTTTCAAAATCAATCCTTAAATTTTATTTCATATGCTGGGTTTTATCATTCATTCCTATAGTCCCTACTCAAAACTTAAAGTGATGCCCTAAAATACCGGTTATTCTAAAGAATTTTTAAAAAGTTTTCCGTTGGTTGGCCCAGAGACCTTCGGTTAGCCCCTCCCATAACTTTTTTCTGAGTGCGCCACTGAGTTAAAGTAAAACATAACTAATTGTGATGATTCTAATTTGATAGAAAAACACATCTGAGTTACAAAAGTCTTACAATACTGATTTTTATTAATTCAATACCAATTCTGATATTTAGGTACAATTATAATGAAAAAGCTGAAATACTAAAAACAATATTTATTATAACTCCATTTTAAAAGCACACATTTTCATTTATGTAAAATAGACATAACTCTAAAAATTATAAATGAAGTTTATAATAAAATGACTCGTCACCGTCCTTTGCTAAGCAAAGCCTTAAAAAATATTGCAACTTATTGATAGGTACTCAATTATACAAACATAAAGGCAGTGAGAAACTGCCAACAACTGTTGGAGGTTATACAAGTGGGACGTTAAACTTTACTTCAATTACTCGATAATAAATAATAACCACTGGCTCACAGACGGAGTATTTTTGTGCCCCAGCTGATAAATTTCAATCACATGTTATAATATATTACTATACATTTAAATTTACTATAATTCATAATGTGCAAACTACGAGGAAAATATATTAATCAGGCTAATATAAAAGAACAGAAGGGCGAAGTTCGGACTGAGAGTCCTGTCAGGTAAAGCGTAAGATAATGGTATGATGACCAACAGTAGTACAGTTTATCTGCAACAGAAAAATTGGTTAAGATATATTTGCTCAAGTTTACAACGACCAATGATCGCACGTCAATAGACACTTGGCATTGGGGTGTCGTAGAACTCTCATTGTCTATCTACTCCAACTGACTCTGACTTACGTTTTCTTAAGAGTAAAGAAGCTGCGACGTTTGGAATCCTCCTTCTGCGCAGACGCAGGCAAAGTATGCGAGCGAGAGGGGCCCGAAGAATCTGCATCGGCGTGAGAATTTATGTTGGATATCCAGGTGTTCATTTCGGAGTCATCATGCGCCTGGAACAAGAACTCACCGCCACTTTCCAGCCTGTAAAAAAAACGTGAGATAGAGTTTTCATCAGGGTGGGACAAAATCTGATTTTTATTAAAAGAATAAAAAATCATTAATAAAAAAAAAATCACGATTTATTAGATTTTTTTAACTTGAATATAAAATTTGAACATTTTGATTCTTTGAAATTATTGAATATTTTAATGTATAAGTCTAAAATTTTTAATACCATTTGCGGCTCAAAAACTTGTGACAACGCATTTGTCGCGCTTCTTGCAAGAAAATTCTTGTCGCGATTTGTTTTCCTTCTGTCCTATACACTCGCTATACAGTGCCGAGTGAGGCACGAACACGAACGCGTTTGTTGTGCTTTTTGCAAGAATATTCCTGTCGAGGCTTGTTTTCCTTCTCAACCTATAAATAGTATATAAATTGACGATGTCCAACAATTTCACGCATTTCGCTAGTTGTACACTCAGATATTAGAAACAGATTAGGCATCGAAAAAGGAGGAAAACTCGTGTTTTTCTTTAAATTGCATAACGAAAATGAATAGACTGAGAATATACAGTAATAAAATTTAGGTGTTACGTTTAGTTTAAGAATTTAGAATTATGTACTTCTTTTTTGTCGTTTTTGCTCAAAGCAGATACTCCTGATCTTCGAGAAAACGAGAAAACTTTTATATTATGTTGTTATCTGGTTCTGAATAAAAAAAAAAACAAAAATTGATTTAAATCATGATTTCAATTTTAAAAATCAAGCTATATAAATCATGATTTTAATCGTGATTTTAATCACTTGATTTTAATCAGCCCAATCCTGGTTTTCATTCCATGCAGAGATTTATCATATTCTGTGGAATTAGCTCGAATGTCTGGGTTGATCATGTTTTGGGAAGAACTTGTGTACAAGAAAAAGAATGCATACTTCCGAACCACTTTTCAAAAGACTTTGAATAGGCCAAACATTCTACTTGCATGTCTCACTGCTTTCAGTCAAGATTCAATAATAGAATTTTACTCATCATTACAATGATTTATTAGCCAAGAGCCCGCGATGGCCAGACCTCCGTCATTTCATCAAAGCTGAACGTTTGTCTGCGCATGTCTGCAACATGGGTGAGAACAATCAGCGACTGAGTTTGGGTCGTGGTTACTTGGGCAGGAAACAAGCAGCAAATTTCATGTTTCGACATTGGTGGTATTACTACAGTAAGCATTATGGAACATTTTTACAGAGATAGTAATCTCAAACTATTGATGATTTTGGAACGAATCATCATCGGACATCAGTCAAAGGAACTGTCAGCGGTGACCGGTTTGACTAAGATGCCTAGAAATCCTGGTGATTCAACTGATTAGATTTTGTTTAGATTTTTGTGGCGAAGAAAACAATCGACGCTTTTGCAGGTTTCCCCTATTTTTTCGGTAGAGGGCGTTATGTTCCCATTTTTCAAATTTGATGACAAGTGTCAAGTTAATTGTCATATTGTCATGTCACTTTGAAATTTTGATGTGTACGATGTTTTTATCGTGTTTATTTGTTGATTTCATTGCTTTTAAATATCGAAACGTTGTTACTGGTATCTCATTGTCCACCCATTATCCTTTATGTTGCAATCTCTTCTCACTAGCCAATCGAATAAAAGTGGAAAAACCCGACTGCACATTTTCACTTAGTGCAAATTTAGTTTCAGACAAGACTGACAAGAGCGTGTTGGCGACATCTGTACATATTGTACGGAAACCTCCAAAAGCTCAATTATCCACCAAAAATCAAGCAAACCAGATTTCGACACTCTTATCCCAAACTTCTACAGGTATAAGTAAACACACCAGGGTCTTCAGGCATCTTAGGTTTGACATATTATCTCATATTATTTTGTAATAAATCAAACCTTATATATAATAAAATATCAAACGTAAGTGATTAATTAGGATTTAGGAAAATCAGATAGCTCAAGATGTAACGGATCTTTGGAGAATTTCATGACAGATTATAATCCTTGAAGGTCCTATTGAAACAATACCTACCAAGAATAGAAGGCTATAATCAAAATGTAGTTGGTCATTAGAACCTCGAGATTTCAAATCAACATTTCAGGTAAGTGAAGGAAGCCAAGGCATAATATATTTTTTGGAAATAATACTTGCAGGGTCTTCCTGACACATATCAGTATTTGGTACAGTACTTAATTTTCTAGTAAAACTCGAAACAACCAAATTTTAAATTTGGGTAATACTTCGGTTGCTATGAGCACCTTTTTTTATTTATTTTTTGTGGAACTTATGTCTCCTCTACAAAATATTCCTATAAAATTATTGGCGGTCTCTTGAGATATAGGTCCATTTTGTTGTAAAACTTCATAATTTTTCACATCAAATTTCCGTCGTTTGAACACACAGAATTCGTCCTTCTGATAAAACAGCACACACTCTCTTCTTTACACGTTCTCAACATTTTCAACCAGGGCCTGTATCTCCGAAACTATAAGAGACCACCAAAAATTTTATAAGAACATTTTGTAGAGGAGACCGAATTACGTGAGTTCCACAAAAAAAATAAAATAAAAAAAGGTGCTCATAGCGACCGAAGTATTACCCAAATTTGTTCTTTTTATAGTGTTTATTTGATATTTCAACATAACCCCACTTACCCTACTGAACTCATTTCAATTAGTGGAAGGGATACTGGGACTACAAGACCACTTCTTAAGCAATATAGCACCAGTAACTTTATAGCTATAGCCTCTAACAAAGTGCCTCGAAAATTGCCAGTGAATTGTAAAATTATTGCCAGTGAATGTCAGTAAAATCGGAACGACCGAATTAACTAGTCAAAACTGTTCAGGAATATAGGAACATACAAAAAGATTATCGCAAAACGCTAGGAAATTTTGATATTCCAAACAAAATTTCTCAAAGAAAAAGTCACGATTTCCTTACTGTAAGGAAATCACGTTTCCTCACAGTCCTTATTGTTGACAGTTTCCATAGTAACCCAAGTAATTTAATGACGAATTTGAAAGCACCATTTATTTGTGATTGAAATCATTCGCGATTTTTTCAAAATTAATTAATATCTGAATATTAAACGATTTGTGGAAAATTAGTATGTTTACCTGGACTTTTTGTTGCTAAGTCTTGGCTTGCGCCTCGACTCAACAATATTCGCAGTCGTCCAGGAATGTTAGTCTTTTCCTACCCATTTTTTTAAAGGCAGATTCACACGAAAGGGAAGCCCTGTAATGTTCAAAGAACTCCGCGCTAATGAAGGGACAGGAGAAACAAATTAACATTCACTTTGAATTTTTGAAGCTTGTAAGCCTCAGGAAAAACCCATCTCGGCAAGGAGTTCCAAAGCTCAGCTGTTCTATTGAAAAAAGTTTCCTGAGCAAGAGAGGTTCGACAACAAAATGGTGGTAATTCTGTACTCGTCGAGTCATCCGTGTAGATATTGCCAAGGATGGAACGACTGAAAACAATTCAGAAGAGCACCGACCGTCAAAATATGTATAGAAGAGAGACAAGTCCCCGACCCTTCTACGACACTCCAATGAAGTGAGCGAAGAATCATCAACAAGACGGATTGCCTTTCTCTGGATTGAATCGGAGACGTTTTAATGAATTTTTTGGTGCCGAACTCCATACATGAGAACTATATTCCAAGACAGGTCGTATCTGAGTCTTGTAGATCATTAGAAGCTGACGAGAAGTGAAGTATTTCTTCGCAAGAAATGGGAATCCAACTTTCTGGGAAGCACTTTTGGCAATCGATCTCACATGGTTTTCCAATCAGAGATTATTACTGATTGTAATTCCCAGCATAGAGATACTTGACTTTGTAGGAATAGTTACTCCTGACATCTGAATACTAGATGATTATAGATCGGCTTTCCTTGAGAAGAGACATGCCTGGGTTTTCATAGCATTATATTCCAACAAGTTGATATTACCCCATTCTATTATTTTCACCAAGTCATCGTTAATTTTATTGACGTGAATGTTCCTTTGAATTTTTGTTTCTCGAGCTGGTATGAGGACTCTGGAAGAGAAACTAGTATGAAGAGTACTGTCGTCCGCAAAACTTTGTACCGAACAATATACTATTTTCAAGTCATGTTTTCCTACATTTTATTACAGATGTCGTAGCTACAGTCGCACATTTTCTTGATTACTTCTACACTATGGCAAAAGATGGCAATCAGCCCAGAAACAGAACTGGAATATTTTATCAATTTCGTAGATCATTAATATTTTTATGGCAAATTTTTAAGGCTTACAATTTCATTTTCCGTGTGAACTTCTATTGTCAACACTGCTTTGAAGCTTCGTCAGCTTTCTGTCAATATTTCAGTCAAATTGGTAAATAGATATCTGCACCTACTTTACCCTTCAGTGAAGATAACGTTGTCTAACATTGGCAAGGAAACGAAATATCGACATTATAGGGTAGACGGCGCCACGAAAACGTTTCAAATACTGTCAGACTTAAGTATAAATATGATTTAATAAAGTTTAAGGGTGTCTGGCAGGGGGTTGTAACTAGAGACGAAACGGAAATCTGGTAACTATCCGGTATCCGGTGCTTTTTCACTTGCCGGCCGGATATCGGATAGTGAAATTAAAAAAATCTCATTATTGAACAGAAGGCAAATTATATCAAAATAGGTTATCGCAATTCAAATATTTTGTTTCATTGATTACTTCAGTACTCAAAATTTACAAGTGACAAATTGTGGTGAACGAATACTAAATTTTCCGCATTAATATTCTTGATCCCGTTTACCAGTAATATCTGGCCTCGTAGGTTGCCGAATAATCGGTATCCGACCAAACCACCAAAACTGAGCTTTATACTTTAACGAAATTGAAGTTCTATTTTGTACACCTTTGCTACCTGGAATCTGCCCAAGTACCCATCACCTATGTTGGGGACATGCGCAGAAAAACTTTCAGCTTGTATAAAATAACGAATGTGTGGCGATCGCGGCCTCTTGTTCTATCAGGTCCCCGTGACTTTTTGGTGCTGCTTTAACAAAATAGTACTGCATTTTTATGAAGAGGCACCGACGTACTTTATATCCACAAAAAGGACCGCATTCAGTACGAAAGAACTGATAGGAACAACGCTGACCGAATAGAAAGAAAAAACGCAACTCACTTTAGCCTGAACACGTGCTTCTTCTTCTTGTAGTCCTGCGCGACAGTCGCGACCGCCCTCAACAAAGCGAGCGGCGCCTCGCCCTTGAACCGCTGCTCGGGCGTCGCTTTGGCCGTCTTGACGTCCTTGTAGAACGAGAGCTGCGCCCCTCTGAGCACGCAGTACACCTTGTCCCACGATCGGTTCGTCGATTTCGTCGTCGTGTTCTCCCATTCGTGCTTGCGGACCAGCGTGCCTTCGAAACCTTCTTCGTCTCCTACGCTGCCGGGTTCTAGAGCGGGGAAGATGGTAGTTAGTGTTAAAGTACGAAATGTAGATCGGTCGTCGAACGCGACGGAAGAGAACGTACTTTCATTATCTGAGATAGTAAAGCTGCAAGAAATCTCCAACAAAATCGCGCGTTCATTGTGGAAGACGCTTCTGACGCAGCATCAAGAGCGTTAGAAGTTTCATCAAAAGCGTCTCAAAAACGTCCGTTAACGACCTCCAACCCAAAACAACAAAAATTGCCAGAATGAACCTTCTTAAGAAATAACACGCGATTTTGTCGGAGAACTCTAGCTGCTTCTTTACTTGGGGTGGTTTTTAACAGTCTGAGAGCTCAGGACCAAAAACTGCAAGCACTAGACGCGAGCGCACTTGCTGAAATCTTGTAGCAATTGAGATTTCGAATTATGATCGCAGCGCCACGTTCAAGAAAACTCCAAGTAATAAGCACCACTTTGACAACAATTGCTGTTTAAGGTTCGGACTTTGACGTTGTTAGAAAATCCCAAACTGTAAAATTTTGTGAGCGACTATTACAGTTTTTTGTGCTTTTTCACTTTTTTGTGAACGTTAACCATGAATTGGGCTTAATAAACATTAGTAATAATTTTATTAATTTCCCAAAATTCCAAAATAATATCGCAGCGCCACTTTGACCAAGACTTCAACTAATTAGCCCCACTTCAACTTGTCTGAAACTTTTCACCAGAGGGTGTATCTCTCATCTTGAAATCCCAGTTGGGAATATTTTTTGTTGTCTAATAAATTATTCTTTTTCATCTTCATAACGTAGAAAATATTGAAACTATCTTTCAAAGTGAAATTCGGAACATTGAATAAATTTGAGCCGTTCAAACGTGATCATTTAGCGCGCGCCTCAGATGATGTCAAGTGACGTTTCATATGTTTGTTTACTCAGCGTTTCAGTTCCAATTGCTCTATAGATCTTCTCTTGACCCTATCGATTTCTAAGAATACCAAAAGATTGAGTTATATCGACCTTTCTTCTCGGTATGTAATATCCCATGGTCATGATTGAAAAAACTTATTCTATGCTCCTTTATCCTCTATGGGTTAGATTGTATACTCTTTTTTCAACGAATTCACTCAAATCACATTCAATAGAGAATATGCATGAATATTTGTTATGTCATGAATCAATCGTTTACATCTTCATCAAGTAGGAAAAAATATAAATAGCCTCGATAATATCCAAGCTATTTTCCACGTTAAAATAATGAATACCAGTATATTTATGTCATGGACTCAAATACACAATATAACCTGATATTCAATTCGCAGTTTTCATTCATTTGATCTCTGTGTACCTAAAATCGAGATTTGATGCAAGATATGTTATCATAAATATGTCAACATTTGCAAGCCTGTTTATATTTCACTGCGTCATTAGGATGTGAATTATTAAGTTATGACTTAAAAAAACATGCATATTCCCTACTGATACTGATAAATCTATAATATTTGTTGACTGTCAGTGTTTCCTGGCTCAACTTTGCAATAAAGATTATTTGAATAATTTGAATGAAGATTATAGAAACGGTTAGATCCATTTCAACAAACAGAAGCCAGGTATTGCACAACTCGAATTTGCGAGTTGCTGCTTATTCATGGGCACTTGACACGTATTGGAACTTCAGCGATTACAATAGTTTTGCAGTTTTTCGTCCACAAACTCTCAGACTATAACAATTACCTTAAAATTACATTTAAAAACAGAGTTTTCGCTGATCTCAACAGTTAGAACTTCCATTGAACATAAAAATAACACATATTAATTTTAAAAATTTTCAGGCATAATGAGCACAAAAGTCAACCTCACATGATTTCTATTGCTTTCTTGCACAAATATAGCTTCGAACAACACAATACAAAACAACAATGACTTAAAATAAGAGTGTAAACTTCATTATACAAATCTGGTATCAAAACAAAACGAATTCATTGCACACATTACACGCACTGAATATTTTTGATTGCGATTCAAAAATTGACAGGTAAGGGCTATTGTGCCAACTGAAATTGAGCAGAAAAAATTGTTATGAAGATCATGAAACGGTTCTTTTGAAACACTTCTGAGGGTTGAGAACCATAACGACGTAACAGGAATTTCTTAAATGTTCAGGAGAGCCAAAAATATGCCGAAAATATACATCACTAGAGTTCACTATGACGCCTTCTATTACTTTCTAAATTCGAATCTAATTTCAAATATTTTATTGTACTCCTCTCCGCACCTGGAAAAAGTCGTAGGCTTTCCGCTAATTGATATAGAATATGTTCATGATCTTCCCTCAAAAAGGCAGGAACCCATCGCCAGCGCCGAAGATTTCCCGCGAACGACGTTAGTAGGTTAGCTCACTTTTTCCAAGCCCGCTCCTTTCTAATCAAAATTTAGATTTTACCTTTAACAAAAATTAAAAGTAGTAAGCTTTACTTAATATCATTTTTTTTTTATTCAATTATACGTCTTCTTAACTTCTACTGAATAGTTACAATGTAAGGATCGGCATGATGTTTAGGAATAAAAAAAAGTAACTGAAGAATTACGTCAATGTCAATTGTGTCTTAAATCGTACATGTTTATAACTTCTACTTAAACGTAACATTATATTTCTTTGAATGAGCTCTTCGTTGCTAATATTTCTTGAAAATCTAATTAAAGTGAACACTGATTCGTCGTTTTGGCATTCAAGAAATATAACAACACATTTTTACGTTAGGCATGAATTAGAACATGATAACATTGTAGAGGTACTCTTAATCTCAGGGCTTCTCTTTTGGGGTTCCACACTGGTAGTAAGATTCCAACACAAGGAAAAAGGCCAAATTTGGGTAACGGTTTTATTCTCTCCCGATTTACAACCTACGACCGACAGATCAAAAAAAATAGTGATAACCTGGGTGAGGTTGGACAAAAATACAAATGGATATCATTAAAAAAAATTAGTCAAGTCCAGCAAACAATTTATTGACTCACCTGACAGATCAGGCACGCCGATTCTTAAATAAATGTATTTAATAGCAGCTCCACCAAAAGATTCTGTGCAATCTGTATTATTTGAAATGGGAAGATTCAACTAAATCCGTCTGATAGAAAGCCAACAATCTCCACCGACGTTGAACCGTAAAACCAATGAATTTTCTAGGCGCACATAAAAACTATTGCGGGATGATGCTGATTCATAGACTGATGACAACGCATTGAGTCACTGGAGATGAGCTATCGTCGGTGTTATCACATAGAATATTCATTCTTGTCCGTACCTTCCTAATAGCAATTTGTGTTGTTGTAATAACCAAGTAGTGGTAGTTTGTGTCGAGTTGAATATAGGGTGTTATCATTAGTGTCGTGTTCTCATTCGAAGACCCCACCATCCTACACTATATCCAGTTTTTTAAAATGTTGATACCGCTCTACCAGGGCCGTATCCACAACGGTTTAAAGTTTTAAGAACTGAGAGAAAATGAGCAAAGGCAAGCCGTTTTGCTACAACATGAAATTGTTACGTTGTCCTGGCAAAAAAATTCTGATGTGTTGGAAAGTAACTTATTTTTGCATTTTTTTCTGTTACGTCGTTCTGGTTCTTAACCCTACATAACTAAACTGTTCTTTCTTAGATTCGATGCTTGGTTATCATTGATCACCAATTACGTTCCAGTTTGCTCTCAGTTACACGCAGTCTTTGACGATCACCTTGATTCATAGAACACATAATATAATCATTTGGAACTGTTTTTTCGTCGCTAATAATACAAAAATACCTTGTGACGTGGCAGATGTTCCGGAAACACCTTCGTCGTCGCTGTGAGTTCCGGAAGCTTTGGAAGCTCGTTTCCAGCGGAAACTTCTGAACGGAGATTTGCTGCGAGAGCGGTCTTTTCTCTTGACTTTCTCTTCGGCTCTCGACACTTGCAAAAACGAACAAATAAAGCAACGAACACAACAACACACATTACGCGAAGCAGAACACGATCAAGTCTACGTTCGAGGCGCCTTTCGAGAAAAAATGATCGAGTAACGATTACAATTATTAATATTGCACAAATCCAAGCTCAGTCGTGGCAATTCTCAGATACCAATTTTATTTCATCCTATTCTTGAAGCAGTACAAAACAGATCATTCCCACTGCACCGGATTTTCGGAACTGAAATTATCCCAAACGAAATTGGACCAAATACAGAAGATTGTTGTATCAAATTTTGAACAGTGTTCCTCAAGAATTTGAAAAACTCTCCAAACACAAATTCCAGAACAAATTCAAACCATATTTGATTCAGAAAACATTTTATTTTTTATTCTGCAATTTGTACCCTGTTTCACAAGTTTAATGGAATAAAGCTGTTATTATTATGTGGTAAGAGTGTAATGAACCATTCTGCATATCTTTGTTCTGTAGTCCACTGACGCTTCAACTGATAGAAATAGACCGCGGGCACGTGACGTCACACGAATCAGCCTGCTGGACAAACAAATCGTATTTCCATAAATAACAATGGTAATTTAATCTGATTATAAAATCAATTCTGAGATACAAAATTCATGAATATACCGTTGCCTATTTCAACTCATCAGTACTTAAATCAGCTCTTCTAGTTGCTTGAATCCACAATTAACGTCTCTTAACAGCAAGAGGATTAATATTCTTTCTATTGTCGAAAATAGAAAGTAATCGATGGATTGAAACTTCACAATCACTCAAAATTAAGTTATTACCGAGAGAAAATATTTTGAAATATGACACAAATGCACAAAAAGCCTCTTAAGATTGGTTTGTTTGTCCAGCAACCTGGATTTACAACTGTCAGATTTACTGTCGTCTGGCAGATATGCCTACGGTCTATTCCGACGGACAGTAGGCCATATCACCTCAAAAGTTGGCAATGAATCGAAAAACAAAATCAGAATTTCCACAGAATGTTTAAATTATACGACGCCTGAATATACGCAGGAACAAACTCTAGTAGTTCGACAAATGCTTGCTTGATTTTTC
This sequence comes from Zygogramma bicolorata, assembly GCA_032362365.1. Lineage (NCBI taxonomy): Eukaryota > Metazoa > Arthropoda > Insecta > Coleoptera > Chrysomelidae > Zygogramma > Zygogramma bicolorata. Next base: position 45,014 of record JAVJAQ010000611.1, read on the forward strand.
AGAAAAAGAAAGCTTTGAATTGCATTGCTAGATGGCGCTGAATGCTCTCATGAAGAATTGCATTATTTCATTGGCTAGTAGGAATGGTTAACGGATAACCTCCTGATATTAAACAAAAATATCAATAAAGGAAAAAATGGAATTTTCTGACTAACTGAAACGGTTGATTACAAGCTCAAAAGACCACAAATAAGGTACGTACTGATAGTGATCGACTTTAAGACAACACACTGTCCGATAGGCCGGCAAATTCAAACTTTCTTCGCTTACTTCTAGCATGCATTCTTGTATATATAGTGGGAAGGATCAACTCAAGATAATCAATGAACTTATGCATGATATTACAAACAAATTAACTGTATACAATGACTGGCACATTTACTTTTGAGGAACATTTCAAGATGGATAGTTCAATTCAGAAAAATTATCAGATCAGATACTGCTAGGTTTGTGGTTGGACGAAAATAATTGTTGTATTATCGAGGTTTAAATTTCCCGAAGATTTGAAAAATATCAGAAATATCGCTGAATTGGAATTTCGAGGGGAAAAATTCATTCTCAAAAGAAATTGAGTTGACAATTTGGCATTTTCTTTACTAGACATTTTTCTTATAAAATTATTTCCTATTTGATTTTTTTTGTCTCATTCTTTATCGTGCTGAAAAAAGTTGTAAACGGTTTGTGAACAATCTGATACCAGTAATGCCATTCTAAAATCAAAAGCGGTTGTTTTTTCGGTTACAGAATCCGTTTACTAGATATAAATGCAGTATCTGTGTTAGTTATTTGGGAAATCACTATACATCATAACGTATATTCATGATATTCACGCATTAATATTCGACATCTGCTGCATACTGAACGTCGTATCGACTTGGACGCGAACGCATATGCCACATTTGTTTCTAGTACATTGAAGCTGCCGCCTTTTTGTCTGGAAAACCTTGCTAATTTGGAGCATAATTCTCAAATCATGTATTATACGTTCCTTCGAGTACTTACATGTTTGGTGATTTATTAGAAAATGATGGTTTTTCGTGATAATTGAAAGGTGAGTAAAGTGAAATTATCATGTCTATCTCTCATTGATAAGTATATTTTCATTTTATCGGAATATCAATCGCGTGGGACTGATGTTTTGTTTTCTTTGGCTAGAGAAGACAAATCCAACATAGATGTCGGTTTCTTCAAACAGAACGATACTCATCAGAAGCAGTAATGATGATTTCCCCTCAACTGTTAATGTGGTGGCATTTGAAGAAGGACTAATTGATGACGAGAAGGTCATTTGTGTGATTTGAAAGTTTCTAATGCCTTTTGGGCGTCTGTTACGAAATAGATTCTTGCGCGGTGAGTGCCTTTCTCGGGGCATTCACTTTTTCTATCAGTTTTTCACATCGAAACGTTTCCAATCGAATGTTTTCTGGGAAGATCGAAGCAGATGGCGCCAGAGAGGATGGAGGTTATGTCAATCAGGTTATGATTTGATACGAAAGTGATTATTTTTTTGAAAGTTTGTGATGGAAAAATCTTTTCCTCGTAGTTTTTTGAGTTCCTAACTTACCACAATCTGAAATGGAAAAAAATATAGACTCGTATTTATTTCCATATCAATACTCATTTTTTCAGTTTGTGGTAGGTTAGAAACCCGAAAACTACGAGGAATATGATTATTCTTGTATTAATTTATGCTTTGATGATTCAGCTACTACTTTTTCATTACTTTTCTTCCATATCCAACTTAATAAAGAGTATCTGAATATCATGCACAGTTTATTGTTATTTGTTGAGTTTTCTTGACCCACAGAATTGATAGATCTCACAGAGTTCTGCGGTTTGACCCCAAATTTCACTAGCAACCCCTGACGGTAATAAACTCGAACATCGCTCTCATTGGTGCGTATGAACAGAAGCTTCAGTGGGTCCACACCACAAAATTGCAGAACAACCCCCACCCCCAACGGAACCTATCATCCAGTCTGAATAAGCTCGGCCACTAGAGTAAAACCGATAAAAAATCGCCTCGATCATTTTTTCTCTCGACAGGCATCAAGAAAATACTTCGAAGCAAAAATAAATACTACTTACGTGTTTGTGAGCGTGGAGATGCTTGAGAAGGTGATGTTTTCGGCGTAGGCATCGTTGCAGGCCTGGACTGGCGTTCACCATGCACTACAGAACATGCTCATGCGTTAAAAAAAATCATGCTCAATCACGGTGAGATATACCGAGCGACCAGTAAATATTGCTTCATATGGGATTTCTCTTCTTTCATTAGCTTTATTCCCAAATGAATTCGGGCGGGGTCAATTTCTGCACCGGTCGAGATTAAAAATAGCAAAAAAATAGTAGTCACGCATTATCTTAATAGATTTCAGGACTTTTGAAAAGGTAGTTTGTGTTTTAAAGTAATATAAAATAATATCAATAACATAGTTCAATTGAAAAGGGGTCAACTCCAGCTTTATGTAGCTGACATTTTGCATATGAACAAAAAGTTGCACTTAGAAAAAAATTATCTCATATTTTTCTTAATATTTTGGGAAATATCCCACTTTGAGATTTTTTTGGGAAAATACAAATATTTGACAGATAATGTAAACTCCGTGACAATTTTTTCAGTCATTTTTCATTTAAATTGAAACTGTTGTCAAAGTCGAATTTGGGACAGACCCATTGATGAAAAAAATACCATATGATGGAGACTTTACTAGTCACACTGTATACAACTGAAACAAGTAATGGTGAAGATTCGTTCATTATGCAGCATCCAGTTTGAAAACATGTTTGGATGTTCGTAAGTAAATAAAATATAAATCCGAAGTCAAAACGCAACACTTTTCTATGATAAGAACAACCAATTTAAAAAAAATTAGGTGGTGCATAAAGATAAATCTTAACCCAACTGAATTATGAGCACAACTACATAATATGATGTACAAAATTAATAGAATTGGTCAATAAAAAAAATAAATCATAGATAAATTTCGGGGAATGTCAGAAAGAACAGAAAGAAATGTTTCAAGAAAACTATCGATATGTTTGAAGATAATTGTTATTGACACAAACTATGAAGATTAAAATTGGTTGTTGATCTCAATTATAACTATTGTATTTTTGAATGCAGCTTCAGGTTTTTTATGAATTACGAAGTACATATTGTTTACAATACTATCAACATAATGCGCGTGAAGTTCAAAAAAGTACCAACAATAGAGATATCCATTCCAAAGTACAAAAATTTCATTATTCTTTTAGATTCTGGTGTATTTTAGATCTAGGTACTTTATTTCAGTTAGGTTTACAATAGTAATTTTTTGATAATTTCGTTGAATTTTCTGCCAACTTGAGCAACGGTCTTTACATATGTTTACATATGTATTTAATTTTATTTTTCATGAAAATAATTACACATGAGAATTCGGTGTTGAAAAATTCAATTTGGAAAATTCAAAGTCATGCAGGTCAATTTTAACAAAGCTAAATCAGGAGCAGTTTCATGCAATAAAGCAGATTAAATCTACGCATCATAGCAAATCAAGTCATACACTTACTTACCTTCATTTTAAATGTTAATCAGAAAAGAATCCAGCACCATTCCTCAAAGTTATATATGAGAACCTTGTTTAATTCCAGGAGAGTCAGTTAAATGTGAAGGTGCTTGATTTATGGAAACATCATTTCATAAAAGACTGGGAAATATTAAGTGCGCCTAATATGAATGTTATAATAAAGTAAGTTGTGGACATCACAAGAACCATAAGTAAACGAAAGCAATAGAAACCATCACCGGTTAACATCAATAAGAATATCGTCTTCTGAGGAAAATGTAAAGAGTGTGTTTGAACGAAAAGGAATATGTATGCGGCAACAAAAAAAATCACGTTGGTATTGCTATTTTTAACAAGCAGCACCTTCTTTTGACATGAATTACGAAACAGGGCACATTAGATAGTCCTTTTCGTTTCGAGGTCGTAGGAAGTGCCATTATTTATAATTATACAGTGCATTTACCTTCACCAGGGGACGATACAGCTTTGACAGAAGACCTTTTCCTTTCCCCAGCTGCGTTAATCGAGTTTCAAAGTGTATTATAAAAAAAGTCTGACACCAAATTATTTGAGGAAATGAAAATGTTCAGGTTTAATTTTACAAATCCATGGAGCAGCCGTATTTGGCATTTATTTCGTACAGTTTTGATGGAAGGAATGTCCAGCAACCATTTCGTGATTGTTATTTTTTTATTCCGTGAGAAAATGTTAATAAAATCGTTCATTTATGTCACATATATATTATTTTTAGGCACCGAAAAATCATATTTTTGTCAAGTTCAAGTAATGCACTTTACAAAATTACGCGGCCATAAAAAGTTTCTGAACATTTCCTCCAACAAACTCGGTGAGAAGGTAGATATGGAGAGAAAAAAGACCTCATACCAATTGAATGTTCCTAACTTATTTCGTGAAAATATTCAACTACGAAATATTGAGCGAAAATAGAAATTCATAACAAAATATATACATATTCAATTAATGAGATGGATGGAAAATGAAGTGATCAAACTCTTTGCCCAATACAATGTACAGAGACCTTATTAACAATCACTGTTTTTTAACATTTGCCAGATCAAATAGGAGCTGTCGAAGATCTTGAATCAGAAAATTTATAGAGGATTGTTTGAACGTCATTTTTTTGTGGTGGATCAATATTTGTTCCGTAGTTTTTTGGGTTTGTAATCTACCACAATCTGTTAACGTTTCGGAAAATGAATCTGCTTCCGTTCTCAAAACTTTTAGGCAAATTCCTTTTCAAATGCAAATACCTGATAAAGACAAATTCAAATTGTCAAATTATTTGACAAATGTCAATCACGAAAATTGTCTTTATCAGGTATTTGCATTTGAAAGGAATTTGCCAATAATTTGACCAATGTCAATCACGAAAATTGTCTTTATCAGGTTTTGCATTTGAAAAGGAATCTGCCTAGAAGATTTGAGAACGGAAGCAATTTAGTTTCCGAAACGTCAACAGATTGTGGTAGGTTACAAACCCAAAAAACTACGGAACAATTATAGAGGATGCTCTGGTAGGGAAAACACTTCAATATTATCTTGAAATGATTTACAAAAGAATTCTAGGGTGTGAAGGACAATGTGACTATTTCAATGTAAACTTGCTCTCAGATGTTGTTGACATTTTTTTTAGAAAAATATGAGAAATATTCAGGCACCTAAGGTCCTACTAGAGACCGTCCATTGAGTCGTCAGTTTTTCTCAATGGGAAAATCAAAAAGAACAACTGATAAAACTTGACTTGCTCAATTTTATGCATATATAGAAATTACGGCCGTGATGGAAAGTGTTTTTCCGTAGTACTTTGAAAACTGTCAGAGAAAATGCATTTCTGGACCTTTGTTCTCAAGAAATAGTATATTTATGTACAAGGCGTTATATACTGTTTTATAATGTCCTATGCCTACGTAGAGGTTTAAATATTTTCCACAATTCAGCTTCTAGTTCAGAAAATGAAGCTATAAAAATGGTAAAACCTCGCAATTTTTTCGTCCAGCACCGAATTGTACAAAAATTTGGGATTGGGCTTATTACACCCTCTAGTTCATTTTCTATATTGTGCCTCTGTACGCTTTTTGTTTTTTAGGGATGAAAACTACCCCTTATTGTCAAAAATTATAAAATAACATTAAAAACCTAAATATGGGTAAAAATAGGTGAATAATGATTGTTTCATGCTTCAGGATACAATTTCATTATCTTTCAACCTACCCTTGTTATAAACTACCCTTGAAAACATTGAATGTTTTATAATGTCTTCGAACTTGAGAATACACTGGTGAGAAATCAACGAAATATACACTCACACACGCGAGCAGATTTTTCTTCTTCTCTGTCTTCCAATATGAATGGAAAAAGTGGAATATATAACGTATAACGGCCGAATATACCTACCGGTTATGTAGATTACTACGCTCCGAAACGGGTAATTCGAATTTTTCAAAAAAAAAAGATCGGTTTTTTAAGGTTAGCTCCTTCATTTTAGGTGATAGAAAATTTTCTTCAGAAAAGATTTTGTAGAGCTTTTCAAGAGCTATAAGACTATGTTAATAAAATTACTCAAGATCCTTCAATTTTCAAATGGGGAGAGTTCAAAGCTCTTGACTAAGGTGATGTTCGATCGTAAGTGTAGGTGTTAAACGGCTATATCTCGCTGAATATTCACTTTACAAAAAATCTACACACAGGGAAATTTTCGTCATTAAAAAAGCTACAATTTAGTATTCTATCGTTTTTTTCGTATTTATAGTATTTTGGGAGATATTTTTAAGAAAATGGTTAAAAACACGAAATTGAAAAAAAATAGTTTTCTCTTTAAACTCCAATTTTTCTAAAATTGGGCATTTTAAATTGGTTAAAGTTCGTGGGCGTACTAATAGTACATATATAATTAGAATCACAGAAGGGTGGCGATCAATTAGAGTTAGGGGGTACTTTGGAAGTTGTTTTCATAGATTTTTTTCCTAGAAAAAAGCGGGTACCGGTCCTATTTTGACCATATGTCGGTCAATTCTCATGCTAGGAAGACATTTTTTCATTTGTTAGAAAGCTTTTATTGAATACTTTAAAAAAGATTCTATGAGCTTTCTTCGAAAAATGCAAATTTTTCTCGTTATTTCGCTTTAAATCTTTCAATTTATACATTTGACGAAAAAAGCTTAGCATTAATTTGCTGTATCTCAGTTCGTATGTGTCGTGGGAAAATTATAAAGAAGGCATTGTTTTTGTTTTTTCAAAAGCTACAATTTCCCATTCCACACTTTTTTTGATAAAATGCATAGTTTTAGAGTTATTTGCAAAAAACCATTCAAAAAAGTTGATTTTTTCTTCAAAAAACTGTTATTCTCAACTTCGAATTACTCAAAAAACATTACTTCTACGAAGAAAACGTATGGAACATTTTTTTCTTAGAATTACTTTTTCCGTCGATTCCTACAGTTAAAATGTAAAGAAAATTTCCACCCCCAAGGCTCTAGCGTACAGCGTCATGATATAGAAAATGATCCTTGAGCTATTCCCTACCTTCAGGTAAATCCATGGTGGACGAAAAAATTGCGAGCCAAAATGCTTCATTTCTTGAACTATTCTTTTTAATAAATGGCACAGTCACACGCCAATCATTTCTCAGTTACGTTTCACGAGGATTGTTGTAAATAAGCAATGCTTGGATTGGTTACTCAAAAATTAGCGACATAAGCTGTACTCGGGAAATGGAGATTGATGTTTTGAGGAAGAAAGTGAAAAACCCATATTTTTTTCTGTACGTAAGCACAGAGATGCGTGTAGTATCTCTAATATCATGTTATGGTTAACTTGATTTGTATAACTACATTGGTATTAAGCGGGTATCTATACACTTCGTGAATTGCGAATGGTAGAATGAAGTTTTGAATTGAAGAATAGGAGGTCGAAAAAGTTCTATCCAAGATAGTCTTCTTCTGAGTGATTATTTGCTCATTTAACAAACAAGTAGCTTATAAACAAGCATTATCGAATGATTGTGAAAGAAAGTTTCATTTCAAGCTAAAATAAACTGGCTGAAAGTCTATAGGTAATTCTTTTATATACCGTCTATCTATTGATTTATCTTGACACTGAACAATTATCCAAGAATTCTTGAATCACCAAAAACACTTTTTCATCAAACAGACTCGAGCTTGATCACTCCATGATTACCAACAAAGATCCCCCCGAAAACCTCCAAAAACTATAATCCAGTCATTTTCGGTTTTATACGTGGAAAAGTTTCTGGTGAGCTGAATTTTTGTATGTACCTTAATTACGGCGTTTTAATGAAGATGTAAAAAATCTGATATCGTGCCGGCTCGATAAGATATAAAGGTCAAAAGGTTACGAAAATCAGTTTTCCGCGAATATCTCGCGACCTCTTGCTCGGAGGTCAATAGAGGTCATTATAAAAATTGTTCGCCGTAAAATTACCTACGACGACGTTTCTTACCTGGTCGTTCTTCCACAGCCTGCGCGACGCTCGAGTCCGGCCTGTCCGTCGTTATTTGTTCGATCTCTTTCGGTTGCGCAGCCGCGATGGCGGCCAATCGTTCGGCTTCCTCTTGTTCGCGCCTCGCCCTCTCTTCCGCTTGGGCGGCTTCTTGTCTCCTCTTGATTTCTCTCAGTTCGAACTGTAGGGCAAAAATTGACGAACAAATTGATAAGAGTACGCTTGGGAATTGTGAACAAAAAGCTCGTTCGAAACGGGACGTTTCAATTGGGATTCAAACTAAGATCGCAGCGCCATATTCAAGAAAACTCCAACCACTTTGATATCTGTTGCTATTCAACGTAAAGACTTTGGCAATGTCTGAAAATCCCAAGCCATAACATTTTGTGAGCGAATATTACAGTTTTCAGTGTTTTTTGACTTTTAAACGTGAACGTTAACCATGAATTGTGCTTGATGAACATCATATTCCAGAATTTACATAACTCTATAATATATCATTTCTATGATAAAACATACTTTTTTTAAAACTGTGAAAAAAGGCGACATTTTTTACAATAATAAAAAAATTCCCCCTTAAAAATTTGTTCATTTTCACTGCTAGAAAAATATCGCTGCGAATCAATGTTTTCATTTATATTAAAAGTGCTTCTGAGCATAAAATACTAGCTGCACAATGTAGGAGGGCTAAAACACCTTGGATTTTTTTTAAGTAACATAAAAAAGCATTTTCTGTTGCGGTTTTTCTTTTTTGTACAACACCATTATCTAAACTGAGTGTACACTTTTTCATATATGATGATGATAGGTAATAAAGAAAACTTGATTGATCAGCACTCATTTATGGGAGAGGATGAATAACACTTAATTCGTTTTAAAAAAAAACACATCGGTTGAAAAAACGTTGTTGGTATTTCGTGCGTAAAATTTCGAGTTTAATGACAAATTCGAATGAATTTTTGACCTCGACCTATATATACGTCTAAAAAAAATTGTTCTAAAATTTTCATTCTGAGGTGCCATCAAAAACCTTTCAATTTTACACACAGAATTCAAAAATTAATCATTTTCAGACTGTGTTCTAACTATTTATTAATATTAATCGTTTTAACTGAATTCGGTAGTTTATTGTAGAGGTTTGTTCACTCATGAAAAACCGATTTCTCCTCAAATCTGGTATGCATAGAACCTACAATGAGATGTTGAGCATGTCTAGTGCCTTGATGATGTGTATGTAGTATTGATTCCTTTGGAAAGTATTGCAGAGTGTTTCATTTCATGTTCCACACAATTAATACAAATACATGTTTTCATCTGGTATATAGAAAATTAGTGTCAAGAAGATTATGGGGTTTGTAAAGATTCACAGTAGGCTCTGTGTGAGTCAATTTATAAATACATTTGATCATTTTGTTATGTAAATATTTCAGCAGATTCAATATTGAAGCAGTGGCCGTTGCCCATATAGATGCCTAGTATTGTAGATCAGAGTGATTGGAATATACCAAATCAAAATATATCAATCTCAAATATTCGAATGACGATTCATTTCTTACTCTTGAATAGTACTCCAAGTAAAGGTGAGATTTCCTTCTCTGTTCTCATGTTGTTGATACTTCCTGTCTCCTGGCGAATAAGTACTCAATTTTCAATATCATAACCTCTAATTTAAAATTTTCACAAATTTTTCTTTTCAATCAGAGTATTTACCTCCAGGAGAGCACTGAAGATGACGAAAGTCGAAAGCGCTTTGCAAATAATGTTAAAATTATACACTTTATACAAGTCATCGAATCATTCATTACCAAGAAGTGTATTCAGCTTCTCAAATTCACATATACATACATGTCTTATCTCTGATTTTCACGCAAAAAGTTTTCAACTTCGCGAGTATAATTGAAACGTTTATTCACCTTTTTACAAATTGATGTATATGCTCGCTTTTACGGATTTTGAATAAACTTTATTATTATTATATTCACCCTAAACCCCATCCCCCCGCTTTTCTATCAGTAACCAAACCACAACCATGAGAACGTCCCGTTTAGAACATACTTCTTCGCAGATCGAAATAATAACGAGGCTTGCATGCATCTCCTCGAAAAATCAAGCTGAAGCGATCCTTACAACATTAAAACTTACCGATTCCCCGGTCTGCGACATCAAAGGGAACGATTTCCTGTAAGACTTATTGAAACCTACCCTGGCGTTGCGTCTCGACGCCCTAGCGACGACGCTCAACAGATTATCCCCGTACGAAGCACGAGATCGCGGGGAATCCCCTTTTTTGAAAAACGCCCCGTTACTCTGCACGTAGCAAGCGAACCGTTCGGCAGTGAGAAAGTCGTGGCAGACGTACCGATCGCTTTTCGGGTCGTACCTCTCGCGCCGATCTTCAAAGCGATCTGTACCGATAGTCTCGTACATCGAAATACATTTCACATACTTCGCTCTATTATTCTTCTTCGTCTGCTCGCCGGCAGCTTGCTTCTTGTGCAAGAAGCTGCTCTGTTTGCTCAAGTCGTGCCTGGATTCGGGGTACTCTTTGAAGACCCCGTCGACGGCGAATCTCCTTCTACAAACCACGAACGGTTTGTAGAACCTGTCGACGTTTCTGACGATAGAAATGACGATGTCGCGCGTCTGCGCGGGCGTCAAGTCGCGGAACGGGATAGGTTTCAGTTTTTTCTGCTCCGGAAGAACGATAGGGTAATCACAGACGGTTATATCATGCAACGGACAAGTCGCTACTCTACCACCACCGATTTGTTCTAACTACAAACAAAAGCAATCACAAATTGTATTAATAGCTACGGGAGAAGAGGTGAAAAGAGATGTGCTAGTTGAATGTAACCACTTTCATTGATGGAACAATTTGGATCTATATATTCGTAAATGTCATACGTCTATTTTGAATTCCTGTGACTAGTCTATTCACGTTAAAGATAGAGTGCACGTAAACAATACGTCTAGCCGGATCAGCACGTGGACATTTAGTCCTCGCGTTTCGATTGGCTGGCTGTGATATCAAACGCACAGAGTTGTATTAGGCTGTCTCAGTCTCAGGGTGGGGTAAAAATGATTTTTATTAATTTTGATTTTAAAAATCAAGCGATATAAATCATGATTTTAATCACTTGATTTTAATCAGCCCAATTCTGCTCAGTCTAGTACTGGATAGTATTGATACTTCGTTAGCAGTGCATATGTTACTTTCTTAGTAAATATGATAACAATGTCGTATCAATAGGCCTCGAAAAAGAATAAAGATAAGGCAGTTGAGTAGTATCTAGGAGAATATGATCTCAACGTATAAAAAGATGAAGTGCATGAAAATTCCGAAAGTTTGGTTGATTATATTCTTATAAAAGTAGGCAGTCATAGACGTATGTAAATCCAGTGTATATTAGTATTGTTCGTAACTCTCTCTAATCCAGAAAAAGAAATTAGTCGATATAAAATTGTGAATTTCAGGATGAATTCAATTGAAACGCCAAAAACCTCTTTTCAGTCATTCCAAGTCATACCTTGATTTACTCGACCCATGTGTATTTGTTTACGAGCACTCCATCTTTAACGTGAACGCATTATAGAAACCCTGGTGTTAGAACTAATATCTGTGAAAGTTTGTTGTAAAATTTGCGAAATATCCCTCGTCCCATATCAGGCTTCACTGTCTCTTTCATTTTATTAGGTTAGATGGCGCTAGCAACGAAAAAAAATCCAAGGAAAGTTCAGCCGATCAATCTTATGCCGGTCAAATTTACTATACTTGTGTTTTTTCAATTTTATTTCGTTATTGATAAATAATATGATGTAAGATGTCGCTTATTTTGTCGACCGCTCGTATCAAAAAGTATTTTTTTTTCGATTGGTTAGTTGACTATACATTTTCAATTCAACTAAAACGTCAAGGAATTTCAATTCGAGTTTTTTTTCATGTAAAATGAAAAAATTTGCAGAAAAAATAGACCGTATTAGGTGGAAGAAAGTTTAAAGGTGACGGGTAACGTGTGTTACATTGGTTTTACAATGCAAAAAAGATGGAATATGTTCTTCTTCCCAACGTATAACTGCTGAATCAAGAAGCACTGCTAATTTTGTGGAAATATTTTTCAAAGATGACGATACATGATAAAAAAATCTACCTCGAAACGAAAAGCAAATGATCAACTCTTCAGAAAGGAAACAATTTCCAATTAGATTATAAACATATTATTAAATTTTATAATCATTGCTCGCGTGAATGATAATATGTATAATTACTAATTTAGATCCCAATATCCTTTGATAGTGCACATAAATGGGAAGTTGTATCCGCGATTTCAGAGTATTTACCCATTTTTAACCATGATACAAGATTTATATCAACAACCATAAGCACCACGAAAGAAAAAACGAAGTTAATTATAAACTTTTAGAAAAAGAGTATCCCAACATCGGATCATATGACGTAGTTTAATTCTAATCAATATCACATTAGTTCCAACACCAGGGTTTTCGATATCTTAGACAGCCAAATATAAATACAATTTGATCAAATATAGTCTATTATGCATTATCTTATAAATAGAAAACCATTGCCTTGTTTGAACAATAGCTCAAAATAAGAAACGGAAATGGATGCCAGAAATTCATAAACGAATCCTTAAGCTAAAAGAGATGACCATGATATTCAGGAAAATTAAATGGAATAACTTTGTGAATGGGAATGATGAAATTTCTTAAAAAATGATAATTCTGGTAATCAAAAAGCTAAGCAATATTTTTCAATGTGATAATATTGAGAACTAAAACAAATTAATATTGTATTCAATCGCGAATTCATTCGTCATATGTTCACAAGTGGAGGCTATATAATGTGAAACGAAAGTAGAAATATTCCATTTAATCAAATATTGAAGTGGTTACATACTTGACCAGTGAAGAAGGTGAATAGGATTAAAAATACAAATACTACAAATTATTATCATGCAAAGAGGATGATCCTTCCTGAATGGTGGAAAAAAAGATGTCATTCCGTCAATTAAAAAGTCAACTTGATGAATAGGTATACCGTCAGAGAAATATTCGTGAATTATTGAAAAAGTTATAGTAAAAATATAGTCTTGAACAAACAATCATCGAATGAAGCACTTTGACACAAAATATTACTGATACATTTCTTTCATGTGAGATACCTAATTTTCCACACACATTTCAGAAAAATATAACTGGTTTTTCCTATCCATAAAGGTATGTTTCGAAAAACAAAATTTAACCATGAAAATGCGAGAATAACTGATTCTTGAAATCAATTAGTAGTATCACAAAACATATTTCAAAAAAATAAAAACAGCTTGATCAAATTGAAGAACACATTATAGTCACATTGTCAATTTTTTTAAATTGTACTTCATTTCATCAACTCTCGTCGGTTTCGACCTTCGGCGACAATAATTGCAAGGTCCGTCGAACACGGGTCGACTGTATTGCAATCAAGTTGCAAACCAGTCGCTAAACAGTTTTGGGTCCTGCCATAGTCGACTTGTGTACAGACGGCCTCCAAACGCGCGACATTCACAAATATTTCTGCGACCTCGCCACAGCCCAAACAAAACAAACGCTACCAAAACAACAACAACAAGCCGAAACTCCATCGAAAAACTCACCGTCGTCAACCTTTCCAAGGCGCTGAAACGTTCCTCCTGCGCCGCCGCGGACTTTTCGAACGCCTCGTGCTTCTTGATCAAGTTTTCGACGTCGTCGATGGTGTGACCCAACTCCTGGCTCATGAGATACGGCTCCTGGGCGATCAGCCAGGCCTCAGCCACGGCGGCGTCTCTGGCGAACTGGTACACTTCGAGGATGAGCTGCAGGTTCTCCCACCTGCAAAATTCATTCATTCATTTAATCATTTGCCAAGAAACATAATGTTACGAAATCGAAATGAATCCTCTAACGCCGCCGCTGAGCATAATAAAAACATGATTGCACGAAAGGATCTCTACCTGGATCGACCGGCGGAACTAGATAACGCCATACGTTCGCCGCGTGAATATTCCCGTCGTCGAGGAGCGAATGGATAAGTCTGGATGAATCGTCTCTGTTCGATCAGAGTATTTAAGGATGTGTTTCATCAACATACGGCAGTGTTTTTAGAAGTATTGAGAGAAGGGATAACTTAGTGGAGGGTCAAAATTGTATGAAGTTTTTTTTGTAAAGAGTGTTGGATGTTTAAGTCAGTTGAAAGGTCTGAATGCTTTGTAAGCAAATTATGAGCCAGTGCAGTAGTTGTATTGTTATAGGGAGTTAATAAAAATAGTTTAGTGTTGTTCGGAGTATTACGGAGTATTATTTTCAAAAACGAGCCCGGGAAATATCGTAACAAAACAATATATTTATGGTATTAAATATACAATAATATGAATGAAGATAAAAAGCAACACTTTCGAACTGAAGTAATAAAATCAGAAAACTTCCAAACCAGAGTGCAAATAGTAAAAATGTAACTGTAAAACAAAAGAGTTCAACTTCAACGGACTGCAGAACGTACTTTGTCTAAACATATAGAAATGTTGAGAAAACAAATATACAGATTTATTTTTCACATGGATATACATCTGGTATATTCCAAACTCTCCGGTATTCAATTTCAGTTTGGATAACGGTAACGAAAACTTTGATGAAACCTTCGCGCTAAGGAAAGGTCTTTAGAGATAGTGATTTTCCTGTTTTCTAGTACTGAAATAGGGCGGCTCTTTGGAAATGGAAGCAGTATGTTAGCAACAAATAAAAATAGGAACTGAACAAAAATGGATTAGAAAATATAAGAGAAAAAACTATATATTGAGGATATGCATTCCTTCGGAGGGGACGTTAAAGGTCCCTACCTCTGGTTGGAATACCAGGGGGTTCGGCAAAATTTCCGGTTGGGGGAAGTGTGATCACCGGCTTCGGTGATTGGCCACGGTAGCGGAAATGGGGCGACAAGGAAAGAAAAAAAAACTTATATTTGGCTTGAAGTTTGGTGAGAGCTGCAAGTTTGTGTTCCTGCAGAATAATTTAGTAACTTTTCCTAGAATTTACATCTATAAAGTAATCATCTCCTTAAAAAATAATCATGAAACTTTTAAAATAAACTCGTATTACCATAATTATTCAACACAAAATGTCAGTGCTTAGAGTGTGGCTCCAGATAATTTGAGTAAATTTGAGAAGAGTCCTAGATATGCAGTTAATTTTTTCAACAAGCTGACTGTTGACATACAGAGCATGAGCCTCAAAACCTACAAGAACAAAACAAAAAAGTTCTTCCCGAGATGATGTATCATAGTGAATGTATCTTATAAACTCTGAATGTACCTTATACACTGTCTTGCGTTGCATCTTGTACTGTTGCTTTTCTTTAATTTCTAATGTTTTATTTTTATTCCCTATTTGCTGTAAGGAATAAATGTGATCCTGAATATTTTGTGAGTGGATTGTGAGATATATATATATATATATATCCTTCGAGATGGCTGCAGGTATGAATAAATACATTTTTTGAATACCTAGTATCACAAACCCAAGAAACTACAAAGAAAACATTAATTGTGTTTTCGTTACACCCAGTGTCACTTACTAGTAACAATGAATTGAACACAGAGCAGAGGTTAATATCGAATTCGTTTACCAGAGGGCGTATTCGCCAATAGTCGAGGTATCGAGTGACGAGACCCTTTTCAAAGAGACAACAACGACTCCACTCACCTCTCCTCCCACCGCTGCAACACGCCGTTCCTGTGATTCGTCAACGTCACCAGCTTGTCCTTGATCTCGGCGCTCGCGTAGTGATTCCTGTTCAACAGCTCCTTGCCCAACGATATGCACGCCGTGAAGTTGTCTTCGCGCGCTTCGATCTCCGCCTTCAACGTCTGGTGGTTGTTCATCAAGAGTTCGACGCCGCTGACGTCTCGCGGCTTCTCGCTCGTGTTCATCTGCCGGATCCATTCGTCCGTCCACTGCATCAGCGTGCGCACGAAGATGAAGAATTTGAAGAGGTCGCCGGTGTCGGCGAGCTTGCTCTGGCGCTGGTCGCACGCCAGTTGGAGGGCGGCCCAAGCGGCCACCACCTCCTGCTCGCGGTTCGTGATTTCCTTGGCGCGGTCGCCGGCGTAGCTCGCCTGCAGCTTGGCGGATTCTTCGCGGATCTGCTGTACCTGCGACGGAAGAGGGAGTATTGAAAAACAATCCACCACGGAAGTTCCCTAAGGTTCGGTACTGGGCCCAATTTTTCTTTAATTTATGTAAGTAGTATAACCAAAGGAAAATTGATAGTATAAACATTTTTATTCTGCAGATGATACTGTGGTTTATTATTCGATCAAAAATACAAAAATTCCAGAAAATATTATTGAAAAATATATTCAATTGTATGAAAAATAAATCTGACTATTAGTAAAGAAAATATTTCTAAACAAAGAATAAAATAAAAAATGAAGAATAGGATTTTTAAAACAAGTTGAAAAATACAAATATTTAGGCCTGATGACAATTTGAATTTTGATTGCCATATGAATAAAATTAAGAAAACAATTATTCCTTTGATTGGAACAATAAAAACAATTGATTTTCTAGATAATCCAATTCAAAATATTATTTATAATGCCTATATTGTCTCAAATATTAGATATTTAATAGCAGTATGTCATCTTGTTGTGAAACCATAAAGAGATCATTCATCATTCGATTAAATTTGACAAAGTCTTCTTACAAATTACAACATCTTCTTGGTAACCCAAAAGATGAATTAGAAAACTCAGAGAAGTCGGGAATTTACGAATTCAGTTGTCAAAATTGCAACAACAAGTACATCGGCCAGAGCCGACAAGCTATTAAAACCCGTTTCAGAGAGAATTTTGCACACATGAAATACGGAAGGGTAGAAAAATCCAGTGTCGGTCAACACGCTCATGTGCATGACACAAGACTACTCGATGCATGTGAGTCTAGAAATATCAAAATATAAAAACAGCATGAATGGTGACAAGGGACCTATCCCTTTCAGCCCGCTTTACAATTTATTGTTGAGAAAGTAATCAGAATATTCAATAACAGATGACGGACCCTGCAGGTAGTGACTGCACTAGTTCATTATCTAGAAATTAATTAGAATGATTAACAGTAACAAAGTCCATATCGGACCAAAAAACTTTGGGTATACAAACAACTAACCCTAGCTTTAGATTTAGTATCAATTTTCCTCTCCTGAAGATGCTAACTTTGTTAAAGAAACGCGCGTCGAGTGCAAAAATATCAGTTTGGTGTTAGGGTAATTGAAGGTATCGTTTGATGTCAAAAAATGGCTATTTTACCAAATTCAACACCCTGTATCTCTGAAACCAGTCATAGAATTGAATTGGGTCCATAGATTCTACTGTTCAGAAAGTCAACTACAATATAGTAAAAATTCATGAAATTTCACGGAATCCCATTTCTCCATGAGCAGGCTGCCTGGTCCTTTGTTGCTGCAAACCACAAATATGTGGTGGCATTTTTGTGAAGAATGTTGATTTTGAACATTTCAATAATTATATTTCGAAACGTAAGTAATCAAAATACTAATAAGGTGAATTTATCACAATTACAATTATTATAAATGAATATAATTATATTGTTACGAATCTCCTAGCGCCGGCCCTGGCGATCGTAAACGTAAAATAATATTAGGGGTCGAAGGGAGAACGTCATTTTTCCTGGAACTCTCGTCACGCGTGGAATATTCGATTACCGAGATATGACTCGAAGATTCTCGTAGGCCTACGTATACGTAGTATATAAGAATCAATATATATTTATTCGCAGAGAGAGTTTATTAGCAGAGTTATTCGCACATAGTTTTACAAAGTTTTTATCGGAGAGACCTTTGGTTTGTTAAGTGCAGAAGTTTAAGTAGAGGACTACTATTACAGAGAGTTGTAGTACCGAGCGTTGGAAAGTTAGCGGAGCAATTTAAGTGATTGTATTGATATTGTATAGATTAATAAAGAGTTGTAATGAAAGTAGTTTAGTGTTGTTTGGAGTTTTAATAAACGAACCCAAGGAAATATCGTAACAATATATATCAGTTGTGATAATGTAGGCGTTTATCTTGGTAACCTTCAGTGCTATTATTTAATATTGGCAATGCAAACTGACAGATAGATGACGTTTCTAGCAGCGACAAGTTGCTGTGAAATATTGCGACAAATTGCATCGTTGAAACGCGATGTTAGTCTAACGGACCTACCTGCGAGTGCAACGTCTGCAGATCCTGCAAAAAGTTCAAATGTTTGCGCTGCAGCGCGTTCACAGAACCAGCGTCCCTTCCCAATTCGTCGGACATGGCGACCTGCTTCTCGACGATTCGACTGAGTATATCTTTGCAGTCGTGGAAGAACTTGTGCAGCTCTCTGGAAGCGGCCAGCATCTGCGTTCGAGTCTCGATGAGTTCGAGAAGGTCCTGCCCAATGAAAAAGTGGTTATTCATCACGAGAATCCCTTATTTTTCTTCAATTTGTTCTTCCCCTTCTTCAAACACTTTTTCGAGTGCGGCCAGAAGGCAGAGCTTCGTGCGGGAAAGGGTCGGTTAATTGCCTTGGGTGCCGAAGCGAATTAGAAGAGAATATTGAAAAATTTGACGCAATTTTTTTTGTTGTGCAGATGTAATATTACTTCGTGATAATAAAAAGACATGAAGAAACAAACGCTCAGCTCAAAGAAGTAGGAATGAAAATCAATTATCAATAGTGGATGGAGAACGAAATTCAATTTCATTTTCGGTTTTGTTCATTTAAGGTTCCGATTTCCAGAACAGAATGAAAATTCTTCAACTATTCTAGGTTTTGCATGTCTTGAATACCAATTATTTTTTTAGAAATATTGAAAACAGTGGGCCGAAGGTCTCACGTCATTTATAATCAAATATCTAAAATAAAAACTGAACAAATATCAAATGAAACGACTAATTTGAGTATAGTGAATGATGTTTTTTTTTTCAATCAAAAACAGTGATCAAAACCATCCATCCTTTGGCTCTATTCTCTCGTTGTGTCAAGTTACGTCAGAATCCTATAACTCAAGAATAAAACCCCTGGTAAAAAATTAAAGTACCTACGTGCGCAGCGATCGCTGTGTGAAGTGTGTGTACTTTTGTCACGGTCTTAACTACCACTCTCTAACTGGAAGGGCTAAAAGCTACCACTAGGGTGAATTGAATCAGCTGTAATTGTAAAATTTCTCATAGAATGTTATTTCAAATGAAATTCTGGTATAATAAAAAATAACAGAATTTCTTCACAAGTATTTTCTCAAATTTCAACCTCCTCTTCAGAGAGAGGTTTCATATTTTGCCGCAGCAGAAATGTTTGTTATTGTGATTTCCAAGTAATAGAATACAAGGTGATTTCATTTATCTCTGATCAGAGTAAAACGAAATGAAATATAAGATTGATCCTTTCTTCAGTAAGTTCGTTTTGAGAGACTATTTTGAATTTTTTATATTTTAAGTACCTAAACGGTTCGGAACATATCACGTTAACGGCTTTCAAATACTGTGTAATCATTTAAGAATATAATTTTTTCTTTAAATGTCACTTTGTAATCTTTATTCGACAAATAAATATTATCAGCAAAACCAGGTAAAAGGCAAGTGTTACATTTCTACTCACTACATAGTGATACTTTCTCCATATTTATTCTTTCTATGATCTGTTTCCAATGGAAGTTCAAACCGTTAGTTCTTGAGAGAACACTCATTAAAGGTGATAAATACCTCAATTTTTGCTTACCAGAGGCTAAAGAACGGTACGATCTTCACAACCAATTCAAGAGCCATAGTGGAGCAAATCTTAATTCAAATTCAATCATTACTGAATCAGCATGAATATTTTAATCAAGTGTGTTCGGACGGCAGATCATTGATAATATTTCCAAGGTCATCTCATTCCATATTTTATTTCTGGGATATTAAAACTTATTTTACTTCATCAACGATCGATTTTTTCGAAAAAGGAAAACGACACGACGTAGTAATCTCAATTCTCTCCCAGAAAGTAAGAAGAGCACACAAGTGTACTCAGTATTTTTTGAAATGTGGTTGAAGACAATTCGCATCGAACACACCACAGGAAAAACAAAAACAGCCACGAACCCATCTACCTACCTTCAGTTTATTAGTTTGTTGGAATCGGTCAGCAAAACAGGAAATCAAATTTTACGACGTTTCGACCTTCTATTCGGTCATCCTCAGGACACAACAGATTCTTACGTTGAATGAAAAGTACATTAAATCAACCCACCTGCCAAGCCTCGTTCAGTCCGTCCTTCCACTCGGCGATGACGGCCGAATCGGAATGTCCGGCGGCGATCAGCTGATCGGCGACGTCGTTGACGGCAGCGACGCGCTCCCCGCCCACCGTTTCGGTGTCGTGCGCGAACTCCTTGAAGCGCTCCCACAGCAACGTGACGTGGTCGTAGTCCTGACCGAGCTCGTGCGACGACGCTACGACCTCCCTGTCGGCGATCCACTGCTCCAAGTCGCCGACGTCCCTGCTCAGCAGGAACAGCTGCAGCGCCTCGTCGAGTTTGGCGCGACGCTCGCCGGCGAGGTCTTTCAGGCCGGCGTACAGTTTGTCGAGCTGCGATTGTTTCACGGCCACCTGCAACAGCGAAACGGATGAAGAATGCGAATATAACTTCAGGGAAAACCCTAGCGCCGCCACTGAGCGTCATAAAAATGTAGATGTTGCACAGAGTTTTTATTGAAGAGTGTTGGATGTTTCAATCAGTTGAGAAGTCTAAGTTTTTGTAAGCGAAATATGAGTCAGTGCAGTAGTTGTATTTGGGAAGTTTTCAGTATTGAGTATTAAGAAAAAATAGAACTTAGTGTAGGAGTCTAGTAGAGAGTCGAAGTTGTATAGAGTTTTCAGTAAAGAGTGTTGAATGTTTTAATCAGTTGAGATGTCTAAGTTTATCTAGGCGAATTATAAGTCAGCGCAGTAGAAGTATTTGTAAAGTTTTCAGTATTGGGTATTGGGAAGAAGTAGAACTTAGTGAGGCTTAGTGCAGAAATCTAGTAGAGATACGACGTTGCAAAGAACTTTCAGTAAAGAGTGTTGAATGTTTTTTCAGTTGAGAGGTCCAAGTTTTTGTAAGACAATGACAAGTCAGTACAGTAGTTGTATTTGCAAAGTTTTTAGTATTGAGTATTGAGAGAGTAGAACTTAGTGGGGCTCAATTCAGAAGTCTAGTGGAGAGACGAAGTTGCAAAGAACTTTCAGTAAAGAGTGTTGAATGTTTTTTCAGTTGAGAGGTCCAAGTTTTTGTAAGACAATGATAAGTCAGCACAGTAGTTGTATTTGCAAAGTTTTTAGTATTGAGTATTGAGAGAGTAGAACTAAGTGGGGCTCAATTCAGAAGTCTAGTGGAGAGACGAAGTTGCAAAGAACTTTCAGTAAAGAGTGATGAATGTTTTTTCAGTTGAGAGGTCCAAGTTTTTGTAAGACAATGATAAGTCAATACAGTAGTTGTATTTGCAGTATTTAGTATTGAGTATTGAGAGAGTAGAACTTAGTGGGGCTCAATTCAGAAGTCTAGTGGAGAGACGAAGTTGCAAAGAACTTTCAGTAAAGAGTGTTGAATGTTTTTTCAGTTGAAAGGTTCAAGTTTTTGTAAGACAATGATAAGTCAGTACAGTACTGGTATTTGCAAAGTTTTTAGTACTGAGTATTGAGTGAGAAGAACTTAGTGGGGCTCAATTCAGAAGTCTAGTAGAGAGACGAAGTTGCATAGAGTTTTCAGTAAAGAGTGTTGAATGTTCTAGAGTGTTGAATGTTTTAATCAGTTGAGAAGATTAAATTTTTGGAAGCAAATTATGAGTCAGTGCATTAGTTGTATTTGTTAAAGTTTTTAGTATTGGGTATTGAGAGAAAACAGAACTTAGTGGAACTTAGTGCAGACGTCTAGTATACAGACGAAGTTGCATAGAGTTTTTAGTGAAGAGTGTTGGATGTTTACATCAGTCGAAGAGTCTAAGGCTACGTTTCACCAACGACTTTGATGTTTTTTTTACTAAAAGGAAAATTTGAACGCGAAAACATTGCTGTTCCGTTTCACCAGACCAGTAAGCTCGACTATATCGACAGATATTCCATGGTTATCCGCCATTATACGAGCGATTAAGCAACTAATGGAGATAGCAGCCTTGTCAGTCGTATTCCGTAATATCTGTCAGTGAAATATATCACGTATTTTCAAAGTTATTGTGATATTGTCTTTGGTATTTTTTGGCAATTACATTATAAGGTTCATCATATGTCCTCAGAAATTATTTAGTTTAAAATTACCGTTCGCCCATAAACTTGTTTTTCATTTCACTTGGCAATTTCGCGATACGAATCGAATACAAATTGCCCAGTCGGCCATCTTTATTCCACAAGACTATCAAGAAATCATTATGGCCGACTCGACAGATTCTGTTCGATTCGTGAAATCGAAATTCTCCGAATAATCAGTACTATTCTGGTGGCATACGGATTCTTGAATAGCATTAGGTTATTGAGAAATATTCAAGAATTTCAATAGTCAATTTTTTTACGAAAATTTTTCGGGAATTGAATATTATATCACATCGAAATACCAGTAACTTCAAGATATTTCAGAAATCTCGATGATACATCATGATATTCTTCTATATCAGTTGTCGAATATTTTCAATAACCAATATTCAATATTGAAAGTTATTGAAGATTCACCAGAATAGACCGATTGGCCATTCGTATCACAGAGCACATCACTCATAATGAGAAAATGAGTTCTGTGGTCTCGATTTCACGTGTACATAATTTTTCCAGATGGTCTTTCCTCTCGTAATGGAAACGCAAGGAAACGTGTATAGAGATTAAAGCAGCGCTTAGAAAAAATTGCATTTTACGGAAACAACGATTAAAATTTCGTTGGTGAAACCGGGCCTAGGTGTTTTGTAAGCGAATCATAAGTCAGTGCAGTGGTTGTATCTGTAAAGTTTTTAGTAATGAGTATTGAGACGAAGAAGAGCTTAGTGCAGTAGTCTAGTAGAGAGTCAAAGAATTCTTAGTAATGGAGTTATCTAGCTGCATTATACCTTTTGCATGAAATTTACAAAATATCTTGTCGATGTATCTGTAGATTACAGGTATTTCTTTCATATTCATGACATTTGCATAAGTATCATAATTCAATGGAAAATTAGTATCATGTTAGGCAAAATACATTGAGAATACAGGTATGGTTAAAATGTCTAAAAAACCTGTGGTACTTATACCTGAAACTTTGAAGTAAAATTGGCGACACATGCCTACTATGATAATAAATAGGCTTCCTGTTGTTTTCAATTAAATTAGTTCAGATGGCTCTCAATTTTAAGTACCCCTCTAACGACTGTCACCTGTCAGGTTGCTGTTAAGGTGAGTTCATGTGGCGTATATTACATATACACGATCTGATATTTAAGTATTGTTTAGTAAAATCGGTGGTCGTAGGAAAAATAGTGAACATTACTAGTGTGAAAAATAAGATAGGTGTAATGAAAACAGGAATGTTTCAGCGTCGTTACCTGTTCGGCCAACGGATGCCCCTCGGCCGCCAGCGCCCTCACTGTCTCTCCCAACGCGCGGATCGTGTCCGCGTACGCCTCGACGGCCGCCTCGAGCCCCTCGTGCTTCTTCATGCAGTTGCGCGCCGACGTTTCGTCCTTGCCGCGATCCTCGACCATCATGTACAGCTCCTGCTCGCTCATCCAGCTTTCGGCCTCGTTGGCGTCGAAGAGGTAGCGCTGCGCGCGCTCGTTGCGGCGCAGGTGGTCGCGACGGGCGTCGATAGCGTCCTTCAACTCCTGCCACGCGCTGTGCAGCTGATTGATGAGCTGCGTGAAGTCGGTCGCGTCCTCGTGGCCTGGAAAAAGGGGGAGCGAGGGATGCTATGTATACTAGATTGTTGAACTACTTGGAATTAATTAATTTTTTTCATTCAAATCAGTATGGCTTTCGGAGATCAAGTGATACGGAATATGTGCAGCACTAGATATGATTTCTAGTATTCAATTAGAGTTAGATGAAAATAAAAAAATGTGGACTCTTATCTCTGGATCTCTGTAAGGCATTTGATACTGTTGATCATAAACTTTTATTGATCAAGTTGTTTGATATTGGTATCAGGGGCAAAGCATTCTCATGGTTGAAAACTATTTATCTAGTAGGAAACAATTTGTATCTATGGGAACAATAGAGGTTCTTTGATAAATATTGTATGTGGAGTCCCACAAGGATCGATACTAGGACTTCTATTGTTTCTCATATATATGAATTCAATTTCTGAATTGGAAATACATGGAAAATTAATATGATTTGCTGTTGACACCACATTTGTATATTTTGATAGAGATTTTCAGGAAATTGAAGATCAAATGAAAATTGATTTGAAGCAAATATTCAACTTAACGCTCATAAATTAACACTGAATTTTGAAAACTCATGTTTTATGTATATTGATAAAAACATCTCTTCGCCATCAAAATTTTTTACATTTGTAAAAAAAAAAAATTATATAAAATTTCTAGGACTTTATGATATGAGACAATTTCATGGAATATTCATATTGATTCAATCCGGAAGAAAGTGTCACCAATTATTGGAGTTTTATATAAGATAAGGAACTATATTCCGTTGAAATATTTATTTTCCCCTTATTTTCTCAAAAATTCAATATTTAATTAGTAGTTGGGGCACTGCTCCTAATATTAACCTTAAACCTCTGAAGTCTTTACAAAACAAAGAACTCAAATTTATTTTCCATCTACCTTATTTAGAACCTACAAAAAAACTTTACAATCCAAATGATCTTCTTGATATCAATTCTATCTATAAGTTGAAAGTATGCACCATTTTACAAGCGATTTTGAATAATAAAAAACATTGCGTAATGAAATTTTCGAAATGTGACAATATACATGATCATAAAACAAGGTAGTTCAACGATCTGTCAACAAAAAATCTTAAAACAGAGTTTGCTCGAAAATCTATTTACTATAAGGGTGTAATTTTTCCAATTCAATTAAAGTTGCGTTGAAACATTATCTTCTAAAGTGAATTTGAATTTTTCACAGTTCTGATAAATGTAGCTTTAGTTATATTTTTGTAAATATTCCCTGTATAAACTTGTAGTTTCTTGGGAATAAACGCTTGTTGATTGATTAATATTTTAGTTATTTATTCGCTTCCAGAAACAGGATAATAACATATTGTTGGAATGTTTAGTGAGCAGGTGAATGTGTCATAAAAAAAACTTTGAATTCTCTAATTGTATATTTGTCCACATACAAATATACATGCAATATCATGAAAAAGCAAAACTGGCTGATTATTTTGTCAGTTACCTATCGATTTTTTATGATTTTGAGATTGTAAAGAAAGTCGTACAAAATTTTTCTTACTTCGGTAAAACTTTGGGTAACAGTGAGCATCTGAATTAAAAAAAATGTTACACTCACGCAATTTGGTCTCGTTTACAAAAAATCCAAAAGAAATTTTCGACGGCCACCTCTTTTCGGAGATACAGGTGCATTTTGTTGTAAAACTTCATCATTTTCACATCAAATTTATGTCATTGGAAACACACGATTTTTTTTCCATCGAAACACCAAACAGGCACTCATTTACTCGTTTTCAACATTTTTAAGCAGAAAAAGAACAGTATTGTTTCAAAAATTTCGCCTTTTTTCAAATCGTCAAGATTTCTTTGGGATATCATAGTGACAGTCGTTTATTTGCAATGTTGCCACTCTCATTGTTATTGTTGAGAACTGAACATAATTATGTTGACTCATGAGAAGGGTGAATTTTTTGACATAATGTTTTTTTCTGCCTAAAAATGTTACAAGTAAACGGGGAAGTGTGTGATGTTGTGTTATGATCGAAAGGACGAATTTTGGGTGTTACAACCAACAGAAATTTGATGTGAAGTTTTATTTCAAAATAGACTCCGAAATAGACATGACCGCAGATAATTACTTTTGGAAAAATGTTGCTTCAGAGGACTTGTTGCACCATTCAAGAATTCAGTAATCAACTAACCTGAGAACTGAAGCTTTAGCAAATTTGGTTAAAGTGTTTATTCTCGAGTGTTTTGCTTTGAATCGCCGAATACTTGAGCAATTGTGTGCTGTTTATATCATACTGATTTTTTTATAGGGAGCAACTATTTACATTTATATTTGACGTGAACTATTCCTTTATTTAGACCAAGAAACAATGACAATGTTTAAGTTAGGAAATGGAATTAAAATAAATAAAATAACAATGGCACATATACTAAAACAGACAGTCAAAAATAGAAACTGATTTGAAAGAGTCTGTTGATGGTAGTATTCATTTCCTTAGGAAAAATTACTTCAATTTTCTTTTGATTTTTTATTGGGTTTGATATTTTTTATACTTGTTGGTAGGCAATTATAAATAGCTGCACCTTCATGTAATATCGATTTACAGCTAAAATATAATTCTGAGTTATACTCAAGAAATGGACCTGCCTTTTACTGTAGCTATAGATGTCTTTATTTTTTTTCCAATATTTGAACGTTTATGGCCAGTGATTACTAAGTGAATAAATATGCATGCTTTAATTTCATGGATGTTTGACTGTTTTTTATAATATGGTTTACATGTAGTCATTTACTTATACAGTTTTCATATTTACTTTCGAGCTTGACATTGACATTTTCTTTGTTTATCGTGTATTGTTTTCTTTAACTGTACTTTTCAACCTAAGAAATGAATGAATAATAATATTAAAAAGGCATATCGATATAAGTTATACAAATTTAGAAGCGAAAAAACTCATAAGGAATACTCTTTCATATCATGCTAAATCGAACTTCCCAGATGATCACAAGCTAAACCTTGAAAACAAATTCTGAAAGGTCGTGAGAACAAAGAATAAACCTCGAAATCAATGTGAAGCAGTTGCCGTATCGTGCGCTTCACGTCAAAAACATCCGCTCCGAACATCAAATCACTCACCTTCATCGATGAGCTTCTGCCCGTTATTGCACACGGTGTTTATCCTCGGCTCGTGGTTATCGACCTCCGTCTGCAGACTCTGCGTCTTCTTCTCCAACATGTGCACCTGGAAGAGGCTGTTGCCGTACTCGGTCGACAACGCTTGCGGCATCTTCTCCGCGATCCACAGCAACTCCTCTTCGACGTCCCTCCTGAACTGGAGCGCCTCCTTCTTCTTCTCCAACACCCTTTGCCTTTCGAGCAGCGGCTGCTTCAGCTGCTGGAACCTTTCTTCGACTCGCGTCTTCTTCACTTTGATCTCCTGCATGTCCTTTTCGGGGGCCGCCGTTTGCAAGTGTTGCGTTTGCTTTTCTAGTTCGCCGACCTGTCGCGCTTTGACGGCCATTTGGGTTTCGATCATCTGGAACGGTCGTCAAAATTATTCACAGTCGTATCATTTTCTGATTCGATATTTGGAAGTAGAAGACAAAGCGAACGTTTGGTTTCGGACAGGTCTAGGGTCAATCCTTCATTACATTTCACAGAGGTTTTCAGAGGAAAAGGGGTGAAAGTTAACATCCTGGAATGCATGAAATCAACCACCCAATAATTGATTGATGACTAAATGAAGCTCAATAAGTCGCCTTTATTGAACAGGCTCTTTCAAGGTCATTGATCATAATATAAATATGAAAGTTTTCAAGGATAATTAATTACCCCTGCTATTATATGAACACCATATTCAATTTTTAAATGGCATCAAAGTGTAAATCTTACTGTCGTGGTATTTTCCAAAATCTATCAAGAATCGATTGTAAAAACGCCCCAATCAAATACAATCAATACAATATATACATGACATGACAGTTATACTGAATGTTTTTGTTGCTTTAGCCGTTTTTGAAACACCTAGAATCTGACGAAAAGTTCGTCACATCTTCGTTGAAGTTTTAAATTTGAACCTAGCAAAAAACCGCACATTATATTTCAATTAATGTTTGTCTGTGTTGTAATTCACCAAGTTTTCCGATGTGAAATAAAAAGACTTTCATCTAATGCAATAAGGCCAATAGTGGTGTTGCTAGGATGATTTTGTAGCCGAGTTGAAAAATTTGTACAGGGTCTTATTTTCAAATGACCCATA
The DNA here is from genome assembly GCA_032362365.1 of Zygogramma bicolorata. NCBI lineage: Eukaryota > Metazoa > Arthropoda > Insecta > Coleoptera > Chrysomelidae > Zygogramma > Zygogramma bicolorata. The sequence continues at coordinate 73,223 of JAVJAQ010000611.1, forward strand.
CATCTAGAGGGAAACTCGTTATGATAATCTCTCTATGGAAGCGAAGATCCGAAATTATATCGTACATTTGAGCGAGACTTTTCATGGTTTTGAACTTGGAATCATTCTTTAGTGTGAGAATCTTCCATTAGAGGGTGTTCAAAAATAAAGCATTAATTTGGTTTTGAATTTACCTATCGTTGGTTTCTGCACATTTGTATCCAATGACAAGCTTTTGATATGAATGTGAAATTACAATTTAGAGAAAGAAAATTAACGGTCTCACAACAGTTGCAAAACTTGACAAAAGTAAAGAGGAAAAAATGATCTTGATCAACATTTTGAAAAACAAGGACATTTCCAAAATTATATATTTTTAAATTATTTTACAATATATGAAAGTAAAGCCCCATATCTTATTTAGAAAATCTATTGCCTTTTAAGATGAATACCGAATATATTACGAATATTCAATCAGTCACATTGTGACGTGAACAAAGTATATAAAGGGTTATATTAAGTAAGGGGCCAAACTTGAAGGGTGAATACCTGAATAATTCTAAAATGAAACGTTCGTATAAACATGGGTACGGTAATGCTTCGTTTTCAAGATACAGGGTGTCAGCATTTGTAAAACAAATAGTTTTATCCTGAATACCTTAATAATACTTCAGGCGATTTTGTTGAAATATAGCAGTGTTATTTTGGGTAGTGGGGGGCTGATTTAACCCGCAAGAGACCCTTAACAATCTTTTTGACCAAAAAATGTACGCCACTGATTTTTTGATTTATTTTATAATTTCGCACAAAGAAACTGGAACAACTAAAAATCTTTCATTCCAGCATTCCTTTGTTTCTTGGTTTATTTAAAAAAAAAATGTCCCATGGTATGCTACACTGGGACAACATAATGAAAATATTTTCTTCCTGATGTTGATATGAGAAATCCTAAAGAACAAGAAGATGCAAACTGATACGGAAACATTTGTTCTTGAAGTCCAAAAGATTACTTTCGTAAAGTTTCAATTGTTCAATAAAAATTGTGTTATACTTATCCATGAATAACAATAAAAATATTTTTAATAATCAGTATTTTTTTTGCTTGCATTACTTCGGATAACGAAATCAAAGACAGACCATTGATAGGAAAAAAAATGAGTACACCATTGTTGTCGATGGTTTGGTAGTTCAAATTTTTTTTCTTGTTGACTCAGGAACATGCAATTTAGTAATTTCTATTTTTTATCAAAAAAACGCAAGTTACGAAAAAAGCTGAGTTTTTTTTTCATTTGCTCAATGAAAAAAAAATTGCAAAAAATCCGTGGTAAGTACTGGTTAAAGTGCCTTCTGGGACACCAATGAACATAATGATTTCAATCAAGTTCGAGTTAGTCATTCACTAACCCATAAAACTGTACCAAGTTCCAACAAAATCGGCTGAAAGATTATTGAGTATTTAGAAATAACCATTTTCATATAAACTTTTTGGCTCGGAACTACCCAAAGAATCACCTTTTCAAGTTGAGCCAAGTACTTAATTACACGCTGTATAGTAATGCCTACTTATATACATGTTAGCTGTTGCTACACCCACTATCATGATCCTGATATAAATTCAGGACATAAAACTGGAATTGTTTTGAGAAAAATTCTTTGCTTCCTACGAATATGCAAGATAACCCAGCCTTTAATTGAATCATATTGTCGAAACGACTAATATCAATAACATTTTTCAAACATTAATATGTGGTGGACAAGTACCTAAAGGCTCAATTATTCTCAACGAAATTATTATTATTATTGAATTGAATTATTTCCCCCCTCCCCCCCCCAACCCCCATAAAAATCCTTAACGTACCTGTTGTTTCTGCATAAGAATATTAACGGACGCCAAATCCGAACCGGTGTCGTCGCTCTCGATTTGCTTCTCGAGGTCGTTCATCCAAGAGTCGATATCGTCGCAGGTCTGGTGTATGAGCACCTCCCTGTTAGCGTCGAACAGGCGTTCGCCCTTCTCCTTCGTCGTCTGCTCCAGCACGTCGAACTGATCGGCCATCTCTTCGATCTTCGGCCGGATGTGGCCGGCGTACTCCGGCTTCTCCTTGGCCAACTCCTCGGCGGCCTTCTGCAGATTGTGCAGGCGCTCCTTGTTGGCCGCGATCTCCGCTTCGAAGGCTTGATGTCGCGTCCATTTCGAGTGCACCGTCTTCGCCGATCTGTACGTCTCGTCCTGCGCGGTGATGTGCTTCTCCTGTATCCATTCGCCCAACTCGTCGCAGTCTCTGAGGAACTGGTGCAGCTCGAGCTGATCGCGCAGCTGTTCGAGCAACGCCTGCGCCTTGTCCCTGTTCGCCAGTCTGCGCTCGTCGATGCTGTCCGCCCGTTTCGCCACCTTATCCGACGCGAAGTGACCCTCGTCGGAAAGCCTGCGCGAAAACTCGACCACGCTGTTGATCTTGTCGTCGTTGGCTTCCATAGTCGCCAGGAACGCCTCGTGTCGCTTCAGCAGATTCTCCGCCTGTTCCAGAGTGGCGGGAGTCTCGTCTTTGGCCAACGTGTGCTCCTGCTGGTTGAGAATCACCTCCGCCTGTCTCGCGTCTCTGTCGAGGAGCTGCAAGCTCAGCGATTGCGACAGCAGCTGCTGCCTGTTCTCCCACATCTGGTGGATTTCCGCCCAGCCGTCTTTCAACGCCTTCAGCCTCTCGCGCAAGAACATGTATTGAGGATCGTCCTGGGTGCTCGGCTCCGCGGTTATCTTCTCTCCGTACTCCATCATCTTCGTGTAGTCGTCCGTGTAGTTGTCGATCTCCTCCCGGATGGCTTGGTGCTGAGACAGAAGCTTCTCGGCCTCGGACAGCGAGCTCGGCGTATCCTCGGACGCGATGTCCGTCTGCGTCTTCGTCAGCCAAGTCTGGAAGTGGTCCAGGTCGCGAAGGAACCTGTGCAGATCTCCGGCTTCTTCCAGTTTCGAGTCGCGCTCCTTCAACATCTGAGTCAGACGTTCCCAGATTATCTGGATCTGCTTGATGCGCTCTCTAATTACAGCCGCTTCCTCTGGATGTTCAGCTTCGATAGCGTCCGCCTCCTTCTGTAGAGCCGTCAGCTTGGCTTGAATGGCGGCCAAGTCGCGTTCCATGCCTGACAGGCGGCGCTGCAACGTCATGATACCGGTAAGATCCATCTCTAGGCTATCCGTAGTTTGCAGTATACGGATCTTGTCCTCGATCCAAGTAGTCGTCTCGCGGCATTCGATGTGGAACGTTTGAACGCCGTGCGCAGAGTTAAGCTCCTCCTTCTTCGCCTCGGCCTTTTCGCGTAGTTCCGCCCACTTCTGGTTCAGGTGGTTCTGCTTGGCAGTGATTTGTTCCGAGTTCGGGTGTTCGACGTGCAACAACTGGCGCGCCAGTTGGTTGACGACGGCTACGCGAGAAGCGTTCGCGTTCATCTCCTTCTCGAAGCCGTCGTAGCGGTGCTTCATGATCTCGACGTCCTCTATATCTCGTGCGGGTATCATCGTCTGCAGCATGCGGTCCTTCTCGTTGATCCACTGTTCGACGCCGTCGCTTTCCGATAGGAGTTTGTATAGAGATAAAGCGTCCAGAAGACGCTGTTTCCTGAGTTTAGCCAATTCCAAGAGTTCCTTGTAGCGGTTGTCGATCGAAGCGAGTCTCTGGGACACCTCGGGAGAGTTGGCGACCTCCGGTCCGAGATCCTCGGCCTGCTGGTGGAGCACGTTGATGACGCTGACGTAGTTCTTGAGCTCCTCGGTGACGTCCTTGTGTTTCTTGAGTAACGACTGCGCATTGCCCTCGTCTCGACCGACGTCTTCGCTGGAGACGAGTCTCAACGTGTCCAGCATCCAGATATCGATGTCGTCGGCATCGGCGAACAGCTGGTGGTATTTCACCGCCTCCTCGAGCCGTTTCCTTCGGTACGCCGCCAAATCGAGAAGATGTTTCCAGGCGTCTCGGATCTCGTTCAACCTCTCCTGGATCTTTTCCGCGCCGAAATGTCCGCCGCCGATGAGTTCTTCGCCGACACCTAGCGCCGCCTCCAGCTGGGACTCGTGAGCTGATAGCTCGTTCTCCAGAATCTTGTGCTTGCTAAGCAACAAATTGACAGTCGACAGATCGTGTCCGATATCCGAAGTCGAAACGATCTGCTCCTTCTCCTTGATCCAATTGTCCTCGTCGGCCATGTCCCAATAGAACTGCCACAGCTTTTTGCTCTCTTCCAGCCTGGACCGCCTTTCGACGGCGAGCCTCACGAGCTGCGCGTACGCTTCCTCAAGCTGTTGCACCCTCTCGAGCACTAGAGTCGGGTCGCACGGTCTGTAGCTCTCTTCATTGTCCACGTCAACGAACCTCTGCGATTGGCTGGCCACTCCCTTGACTCTATCTCCGAGAATATTGATGTCGGCTTCGAGGAGGTTGTGTTTCTGCAGGAGATCCTCGACTCCCATAAGGTGCTTGCCGTAGTCCTCGGTGAGGAGACGGACTTTCAATTCCTCCATGGCATCGAGTATGTGCAGCATTTCTTGGAAGGTTTGTTGTAATTGTAGCGATAGATCTAGACGGTTTCTACGCGCTCTAAGCAATTCCAATAGGTAATTCCACAGTCTTAGTACGTTGTCTTTTCTGGCGTTGATTCGTTCCATGTCGTGATACTTTTCGGTCTCCAACTCTTGGGCGACAGAGACAACCGCTTGGACTCGCTCTTCGTAGGCGAAGATGTCCGTTTCGATGGCCTCGTGCTTCTTGGCCGCGGCTTCTACGGCAGCCAGATCTTGACCGAAGTTGTCCTGCGACACTAGCCTCTGGTTCTCGCTCAACCAGGTCTCTCGCATGCTGGCCTTTCGGTTGAACCTCGCGGCCAGCTGTTCCAGCTTCTCCTGACGGATCAGCTCTTCTCTGAGGGCCAACTCTCGTTCGTGCTCGGCCTTTTCGAGCCTCTCCCATGCCTTGTTGATGTCCGATATCATCTTGCCCTCTTTGGGTGTGTACGGACGCTGATTGTTCGCTCGCATCTTCGACTGTAGCGTGAATAGCAGGATCTCCAGGTTGCCCTTCTCGATGAACTTGGGCGGCTTCTCTACGATGCGGTAGTTATTGAACTGGCCTAGTTGCGCCTGCACGCCGACCAAGCTGTTGGCGAACTCCCTGTCTCCAAGAGCTCTGATGGTAGCTTCGATCCAAGCCAGCAAGTCGCTCGTTAGCGACTCGTACTCCTTGATCATGCGCTCGTTCTCCATAGCGATTCCGACCACCTTACCGATACGCTTGCCTTGCACGGTCTCCTGCTTCATCTTGCTGAAGTAGTGGTAGTAAGTGACCACGTAGGTGATGATGGACTTCTCGTCCGGCTGATCTACAAAGACGTCTTCGGCGTCTAGAAGCTTCGTCAGGCCCAGCTTGTCCTCGGCCACGTTGAACGCGTTGTTCAGGTTGTGGATGGCGTTGGATTTCGAGAGTTTCTCGAAGTTCACCAGGTCGGGTCGGTGTTTGTGGATGAGCGCGTTGAAGGCGAGCCCGTCGCGCCACGAGGTGGTGAAGTTGCGCACGTTGACGTTGTGATAACCGGCCGTTTTCATTTGGCACCACAGCAGGAGCGCGTCCTTGGCGGATTTCGTTTCCTGGTTGTCGGTCTCTTCGATGGTGATGTCTTGGATTTGGAAGCGGAGGATTATGGTCCAGATGAGACCGAGCGAGAGGCGCGGATTGCCGTCGACGATGTCGTGGGAGCCCATGTTTTCGAGGTGTACGCGCTGTTCTCGGAGGAACTGGAGCGCCTTGTCGACGTTTTCCAGGCAGTGGATTCGCATTTTACCTTTCGTCGGTCTCGGCAGTCGCTCGCCGGATAATACTTCCAACAGTTTTATGAGGTTTTTACCGTCGCGTAGATCGCAATAGAGATCGCCGATTCTTGAGTTCACCCTGACCAGGTGTGAATTCACCCATTTTTGGAAGGTCTTCTTTTGTACGCTCTCTCTTTCGTCTGAAATACAAAAAATATATAATATTCGTCATCGGTAGTAAAACGACAGATAAACAAATATTTTTTCTTTCACAACTGTATCAACTGTCAATTTTTTTCATTTAACATTTCTTTCATCAGATACTGTACGAAGCACATCCAGAATCAGTAGGCAGAATATCAGGTAGGTAAGGAACTCATGATGTTGTTTTCCTACGTACTATTCGTTGATAAGTTTTCTTACGGGGGTGGGGGCTCGAAAACCTACAGCACCACCAAGTCGGACGATAAACCCACCCGCTTTTCTATATACCAACAATATCACCTGATCAATCGACATTCACGGTTAGGAAGAAACATTATCCCCTAGTCAAAAAATGTTAAAAAGTTTACAATCGAAGAGTGTCTTGGTCAAACAAGATTGGCGACTAAAACTCGTTTCAAAAACCACACGGCACTTAGAATATAACGAGAAACTACTCTCTGCAGAATTCGGAAAAAGTCAGGCAGGAATTTGAAAAATGAGAGACGACTTATTCTATATAATCTAGCGCGTTTTTCTGAACCACTGCTTCCTGGGCTTTTGGCACCAAATAGTTCATATCATCGAATTGCTTTCCTGGATTCGGTTGGGATTTGGCAACGCGTGTATGTTGGAAATATTTGCACCTCGCTCGAAAGAGAACTTTCCGACTGGAAGTTGTGCTCAAGGCCGGTTGTAGAAGCTCCCAGTGAATTTTTGTTTAAGAGAATCGACCAAGTGTCGGAAAAGCAAACGATTCAATTGGCTAATGATACGAGTTCACTTGAACCATAATTCAATTGAGTTTTTACAACTCACACAATCACCTCTCTTGATGGTGGCAAACTTGTTGATGAAACGTTTGTCGAGAAGAGAAGTGTGGATACATATGAGTATACTGCAATATAGTTTTGGTATTGGGAAATTCATTTCCAAGTGATATTTTGAATTGTTTTAGTAGTGACTGGGCCAGTTGTTGGATTTATATACAACTAAGTGAACATTGTCTCCCGAATAGTGACATTCAAGGTAAAATGCACTCACAACTGAGGTAGCAGTGAACTCATTATAAATGAATCTACTTAAGTTCTACAATGTGGGAGTGTTATGAGGAGCAGATACTGAAAGAGAAAACAGCAGTAGCCAGAATAATTTTATGTTGCTAGAATGATAGAATGACAAACATTTCCAAACATTTTTAATGACAATTCACAATTGAATGGCAGGTGACGTATCGCTCGACATGAAGTCATGAATAATTTACAAGAATCCAGGAAGGGAGTATACATAATAACTCAACCGTCCGTATAACCACAACCACAAAGAAAACAGCATACTTGTATAAAAAAACTGTTGCCGCACGATCCTGTAGCGGTTATTGATCCCAACTTTACATGAAATTGGATGGATTAGAGAAAACTGTAAAAACTACAAAGACAGAATTCTGTATTATCGACGATTTGACCAGCCAATAATAAATAGCGAAAATAATCTACCTCGCCAAAAGATAGAATGACCAACATTTGAAAGTTTTTTATGGCACAACTAACATTTGAGTACAGGTGGCGCCATTAGCTCCGAATAAATCATACTAATTTACAAGAAAAAGTATGGGTGTGGAAATTTGGACCCAGCTGACCGTTAAACCACAAATATAAAGCCAACAGCAGCCTTTGTGGTTGTCCCAGCGATCCAAATTTAGGCGGTAAGGCGGCTGTTACATTTCTAAATTTATTTCTGTATTCTGTGACCACAACAATAACAAGATTGACAAGAAATAAGAATTCTGAGTCAAAACTAGAGACGGCATTTTGAAAAATGGGTATCAGGACTCAAGTCTGAGATCACCACAGTTTTTCTGAATTCGCATTGGAAGTATGAATCCGTTTTGTTGTAACTTATGCAGTACTATTCTCTTCATTCAGAATCATTATTTCTAGTGTGTGTAAACGTAAGGTAAAGTAATGCAATTCAGTACGGCAAGGTAGTAGAGAGATCTAGTTCATGTAAACGTAAAGTACCCACATTTTCCTTGAGAGTTTTGTTTTATTGGCCCCAATAGTCAGTGGTATTATTGTTTCGTATGAAATTTTGCGATTTTTTTTCATTTGTGGACATTGAAACTGCGATAACAGTAATTGCAGTTTCATCAATATCTACTATTTACTTGCTAATGAAGACGCTAAAATGTAGTAAATTTCTGTATCACCAGTCGTCAATTATAATCGGTCGATTTCGTAAAATAGGTTTTGATTGGCCAGAGGTAAGGGAGTAAAGTAGGAATTTGAATATTAGTCATCTCTAGCGTTACTTTACCTTCCTTACTTTTTCTCACTGTACATCATGAACGTTTGGTATGATTCTTGCAGCTAGAACTCTTATTAGACTGCGTTAACTTTACCTTACGTTTACATCTAGACTTTACACATAAAACTCCTTTCAGATACGTTAAGTAGTACCGTTGTTTAAATAACCCTACAGATCACAACGTCAGGTTTATGTTTGTATATCTGATATTGTTAAAAAATAATTGAAGAAAATTATAATAAACGTTTCAAAAGTTTTCAACTTCTTACGTATGATAAAAATTGAGTCAAAGTTAACAAAGATAAGACGTGCTAACTATATCTGCCTGACATTTTAAAGGTAACCTCAAGGGGTTGCTAGGACGTTTGACTCAAAGAAATCACTGAGTGGTTTGAGGACTTATAACTTTCCGACAAAAAGTTAGTATATCAAATACCTGCATTTAGTAATATTATCACCGTAGAGAAAGGAATAACATTATATTCAAAAATAGGTGGAACGAGTTTGCTGATCGACTTCCTGGGGCACCAAAAAACGAGCAACGACGAAAAAACCAAAACACACAAAAAATATCGTATACCTCTCAACTCTTTGACGAATTTATCGTAATATTTTTCTTCGAAATCGTCAAAGTCCGATGTCATTTTGCATCGGGAGGCGCCACAACTAGTATTACTGCACAGACCGACTTTTATTAATACTGGCACAAATTCGAACCAACTAAACGTTAATCAGAGCTATGAAGAACGCAGAGACAGGAAAGTCGGTTTGGGTTTTGATAAGTAAAGATAACCGATTAAACAAAGTAAATAGTTCGGTCGCTTTATCATCGATGGTAATTACGGGGACAATTCTAACATTTTTATAATTGGTTAATTCTCGGATAAGTTTTAGCAAAACATTTCGTAGATAACGTAAAAGACGATTCACATCACTTCTTGATCGTAAGAAAATACTTTCATAGAGGAGTAACAGATGCGTGCAATGAATGCGATATTTTTTAAAATTTATTTCATTAATTACTTTTACTAACGGTTGAATAATAAGATTTTTTCAATAATTCAATTACATTGATGTTATTTTTTCGTGATTAGAAATAGAACAATCGGATAATTTGCGAAAAAAAATCAAATATGAATGAAAAACTATTGAGATATATTTGTTGGAAAAAATCGAAAGTGCAATAGTTTTTGTCAACCGAACTCCTTTTGAACAGTCCTGTTCATTGAAGAATTAAATATATTCAAGTCGAACTGCACAGAGGGACAGGGCATGTCAATAAATATCAAATCCATCCAAAAACAAAGTAGTGTCATTTCGAGAGAAAGAATGAACTGCCATATATAAAGTTTGTTGAGAATTGATCATTACGATCAAATCCAAAATCGTGGCCTCCTATTCAGAATAATTTTTCAGTGTTCCGATTCAATACGTATATCGAGTATTTACAAAGAAATCAATCTAGCAAAACTTCTTTAAACTGAGGCATTTTTGTGGAATTTACTTGGCTCTGAAAATGTATAGGTAAACCATCAACTCCATGCTTGCTGCAACGGTATTAATCTGAATTCCAAAATATTGCAAATATCTTTTGAACAAGGCATATTCCTTACCTATCATAATGTGCATGTATCACTGAATTGTATGAAATCAATTAATATTTATGAACATGCTTCGAAGTGAAACGAATATTTGAACAAACTAATATCATCGCGAATAGCCATACAAGAAACAAATGAGCGCACAAGGAACCTTCTTGTACCATCTTGAAAAAAAAATTGCGAAAATTTGAAAATCTGTCAAATATCGTAGCGATAAACAAAGTTGGAGTATCTGATGAATATGAACCTAAGTGAATTTCACTACTGGTTACTTCGAATATGTATTGAATTAGCTCACCAAAAAAATATTCACTACGGGACTAGTTTTCCAAACGATAATAAAACTCTGATTAGGATGCTATTTACTTCGGATCTGGGCATAACTTTCAATTTCAAACAACAAACGATTGGCATTTTGTTGTATTTTTCGAAATGAAGATATTCAATTCTTGAAAGAGTTTAGTGTTTCTTGACCTACCCTGTATGCTGTTTGACTTGAAGCCATTTCAAGTACATATAATGAATATATTGTGTTTATCGAGCATGCACTAACCTTAGGTGATATTCAAATATTGATTGCGCAAATAATAAAAAAAATCCATTTTTTGCGCTTTCAATGAACCACCCTGTATATTCAATAGTAGTAACACGTGCGCAGTTTGTTCATCGTGAAATGAGTAATGAAAATCGAGTGAAGCCCTCAAAAGATATGTAGATGGGCAATCCGAGAAGGATAAAAAATGGCCATCATGTCTTTTCTACCATATTGGCGAGATTATAAATAAACTATAAACCTAAAAATAATCACGGAAACGATTTACACAATTCATAAACGCCAACCACTTGTATAGAGATCAAAACAAGTATCCGAAATGAAACGAGCTTTATGATAAAAAATAGAATGTTAATTTGGTAGCAAATATAATTTGTTCGACCTAAATAGGACACAACCAGACAATATAGAAATTCGGAAACTTAACAGCCGCTTTTCTGCGAAAAATGGGAAAGATGACCCAAAGCTAGCTTTTAGTAGGTGGCAGCACGACTGCATGTGCCTAACGAGTGATATTGCAGGTTATGTTTTATTTTCATTTTAATGAATATTTTCAAAAGATACTTAAGAATCATAAGGATGTTTTCTCCAACCGATAGATTTGGATGTTTGTCTGTACCAGAACTGAAAAGTTTGTTGAGGGAATGTGGTGGATCCCTCAAAGGAAAAAAAAAAGATGCGAGTGAAAGGTAAAAAATTCAAACTGATTACAGAGGTGTTTCGTTAAAAATCATCATAATAACCATCCACTAGCCCTGCTACGTTCTTTTGTAAGTGACTGGAGCATAATCTAGAATGTTCAGAAGCCTGAAAACTCCTTCTTTTCAGGGCTACTTCCCACTGCTTTTTCAGTTTTGTTTCTTTTGGAAATGAATGCGTACCTACATTTTTACATCCGAATGCACTACATAAGACCATTTCATGTCGATTTCAAATCTTTATATCCTTAATTATTGCATAGAAGGGACGTTTAATGTTTTGAATTGTTGTCATTTGACTTGGGAGGCTGTCAAAGGTACATGCAGTGGTGGCGCTCCTAGTGGTAGAGTTTTGCAGCCGTCATCCCCATTGAGATAGGGGCAACAACTACCGAAGGCGCTGACGGCGGTAATTTTGTCCCATGTTTGAAACGCAAACTTCTATAGTGATGTCAATATTGTCAATTGACTTTGACGTCGGTCTGACATACAACGCGATTTTAAAATTGTGAATACAACTGGGCATTAGTTCTGAAAGAATTTTTACAGAAAAAGTGTTTTTGTGAGTTATGAGCTGTATTTCATTCGATTAATAGATGAGGTTTTTCCAAAGTATACCCGGCCAAAATAAAGAACAGCCCAGAGAATTTCCATACTTGGATCGAGTGAATCAAACCACCATACTGTTACGTCCTAGCGCCGGCCCTGACCATATCGTAAACGCAAGGCGAGGGATCGCGTCGTAACGAACGTCATTTTCCTGGAACCCGGCGTAAGCCGCCTGGAGAATTCGAGACGCGTCATCGGGGCTTCTCTCGACGATTCTCGATTGGCACGCAGATATATATATACCCAACAGGTTTCGCTGCGGAAAGAATTGGTATTACAGAGAAGTTTTTATTCGGAGCCAAGTGAAGCGAGATTAGTAGAGCTAAGTGGCGAGAGTTATTGAGATCTAAGTGGAAAGAGCTTTTATTTGTTATTGCTAAGTGCAAGAAGTGTGTAGAATTGTTAGTTCAGAGAGTTTTAGTAGCGAGCGAGCATTGGAAAGTTATCAGAGCGATTTTAGTGATTGTGTTGTATCGTATTGTGATAGAGAGTTATAATAAAAATAGTTTAGTGTTGTTTAGGGTTGTTTGGTGTTTTAATTGACGAATCCAAGGAGTATTGTAACAGCGGTGTCAGAATTAAGATTTTCCAAGAATAAATCGTAACAATACTATAAAAAAATCCCCCGGGGCCAAACTTTACACCCATATTTTGCGTGAGGAAGTACAATTTTTTTTCGGAAAGGACTTACATAACGCATGAATTCTCTTTAATTAACTGCGTCATAGGGAACATGACGCCATATATTAAAAAAAATGTTGCAGCTGAATGAAGATGTGTTGCAGTTTCGGTGGCGGGATATATTTTTATTAATACTTGGTTTTTATCGATCGAGAGAGTATAGAAAAATAAGCCTCAACTCGTCGATAACACAGAATTCTACATTTTTTAGTATGTACAGTTTTCTTCAATCTAGAAAAATAAGCCTCAATTCGTCGATAACACAGAATTCTACATTGATTAGTATGTACAGTTTTCTTCAATCTATCTACATTGATTGCATAGTTGAGGTCAATATGGGGGGAGGAATATGCCGAACTAGATTTTGGTGTATACAAGTTTGCTCTTTGATATCTAAACATGTTTCCGTTATTTGTGGACTCGACCACTGAGTGAAATGACAAAGATCTACCTAAAAATAAACAATAGAAATCAACATGCAGGATCATTTCCCAGAACAGTGACGGCATTATTGACTCGATGCAAATACATGAATCACTCGTCACATTTTTGATAATAAAAAAATTTAGGATAAAAACTAGAGAAAATTTCTTAGAAAATATTGAAAAAATAATTATAACGATGAATATTTCGAGTAAGTATTGGTTCATCAAGTAATGTTGTGAATGAAGATCACGATGAAAAAGCCGAAGAATATACAACAAGTGAAGACGATGGATTCGGAGAGGGCGACCAACCTTTCAAAAAAATTAGGTTGAGATAGAAATATTTGAATTACATGTTATTAGAATGATTCATCAACAATATGTGATTATAACATGAAAATACATTTGCTTGAACGTTGTTTTTATTATTAGGTGAATAAATTTTCATTCTTAATACACTACATATGTATATGGTTTACCAGCTGAATCAAGCTTGGAGAGAATGAAAATCTTTCCCTAAACATTTTTTTGAGGTTTCAACAAAGTATTTGAATAGTCAACACCTTAAATTATCGATTATCTATAATCAACACTTTATATTAGTCTTAATCAACAGTTCAATCAGTCAATTATAATAATAAACGACAATTTGATGTTATTATGTTTGACCTGGCTAATTGTCAACTGTCGAATAGGGCTATGGGCCAGTTCAATAAAGTATGCTGATCTTTGTGGTCATTAAACCGTCAAACTTGTGGTCAACTTTACTCTCGACCACCTTGTGTGAGTCACCTAGGTCTAACTATTAGGTGAAGAGATATTGTGGGACTGACCCTTACGGAAAGTTTGAACTGTCATTATGGCTTATCGATAGATTGCAAACTTTCGACTACTTATGCTTCATTGACGGATTACTGGCGATTATACAAAAAATGCTCTAAGGCCAATAAAGGCCATCGTATAGATAATGCTTCCCGTTCTGTTGAGGGGAAACAAAAAACTTTTGTCGAAGCTGTTATAAAACTTTGGCTGCCCAAACACAGTCATTGAGAAAAATGCTTTTTTAATATAATTTCATATACGCATCAAAATCATCAAGTGATATTAATGTGTTCTTGATTGCGGAATGAAAGAATTTTAGACTAAATAAGTTTTTTCCGAATGTCATTGCCGTAGTAACATTGATGTACCGACAAACCAACCGAAAACTAATATTTTTTCATATGGAAATTCACAAGAGAATGAAGCCCTGTAATGTTTAAGAACACTGGCTGAATCAAGGGACAGGAGATACGATTTAACATTTACTTTGAATTTCTGAATTTTGTAAGCCTTCGGAAAAACCTCTGTCGGCAAGGAATTCCAAAGCTCAGATGTTCCATTGAAAAAAGATCCCTGAGCAAGAAAGGTTCGACATGTATCCAAAATTCACAACAAAGGGGTGGGAATTCTATACTCGTCGAGTCAACCGTGTAGATATTCCCAAGGGTGGAACGATTTATAACAATTCAGAAGAGCACCGACCGTGAAAATATCTATAAAAGAAAGGCAAGTTTCCAACCCTTCTACAATGCTCCAATGAAGTGAACAATTCTGTGAGCGAAGAATTGCTCCAATGAAGTGAGCAATTCTGTGAGCGAAGAATCACCAACAAGACGAATTGCCTTTCTCTGAATAGAATCGAGAAGCCGCAATTAATGTTTTGGTGCCGAACTCCATACTGTATTCCAAGACAGGTCGTATCTGAGCATTGCAGATCATTAGAAGCTGAGGGGTGAAGTATTTCTTCGCATGAAATAGAAATCCAAGTGTCTGGGAAGCACCTTTAGCGATCGATCTCACATGGTTTTCCCCATGAGAGAATATTACTGATCGTAATTCCTAGCATCGAGATACTTGACTTTGTAGGAATAGTTACTCCTGACATCTGAATACGAGATGGTGATAGATCGGCTTCTCTTAATAAACATGCATGAAAAGTACTGCATTCCTTATTTAAATGAATTTCTCGTTATAAAAGATATGCAAAGTTTTTGACTCTAACGAATAAACGCAAAACATTTCTAAAAGTGAAGAAAATATTCTGATACTGATTCCTTTGGTTCTCCAAGAAGGATTATTCAGAAACCTCAATCGATCGGTAATCGTGATGTTAATGCGATCGTTGATCGTGATGTTAATGAACTTCTTCAACACACAAGTGATACTGCAATCAATAATCTTCTTCATAAAAGAATTCTGATCGATCTATGATAGAAATCACGGGGCACGTTGCAGTTACTTGATTGGGGTGGAGAAAATAATTTTGTGCTGGTCAGAAAATTGCCTGTATGACCATTCACAAACACAGTAATATTACATATCCTATCATGAAACACAGTAAATGCTATTTACTGTGTTTTTCCGGAAGAAGTTGTATATACTTTGTTTTGTTATGGGTTCTTCATCGAAACAGGGCAGTTAATGTGTTAGAGTCAGATAATAAATTCGCTATTAACGAACAGATTATTATTTTTCCAATTCAGAAATGCGTCGTAGAGCACAGTAAGTTCGCTTACGCTATAATCTCAAATTTGTGAAAAATGTCGGCTACTGTGTTTTTGCTAAGGACAGACGACTCATCCCCAACAACCCCCATACATCCCTAGGAATTCATGAGCGAGATTCATAAACATGACTGATGATTATTTTTGGGTGAGAGATTTTTCTGTTTATTATCGTCACGATAGCAATAATAGCGACACGTGGCATTTCAATCGACGTTATTCGTGACCATGCATGCACACCAGCTATTTGCAATTCGACGATGCAACGTGATTTGCCCTTTACAGGCGGACCGTACCACCAGGCTCGATCGATTTCCAATGCAGGCGCACCTCAAAAAATATTCCATCGCCATCTTCGACAATCTCTAGCCGATGTTCACAATATTGTCGCGGCATCAGCAAATTAGAAATAGTCCATTGCATACGAAAGGTTATCATTGTTTTAAGAAAAAAATATGAAAGGTGTATTCAGACCACAAGCCGATTTGCACAATTTCTCGGGAGGGAAAAATGAAACTTTTGCCGATTTGTGAATGCTATTTCATTCACAATCATTCGAAAAAAAAAAAAACAATGATATGATGAAGAAAAATGAGTACACCTCACACAATTCTAAAACAGTTGTCATAAAATCAACGCAGCTGCACTAGCTCACTGAAAATCAGAGTTGGACAGAATTGTGAATTGAATTCATTTTCAGAATTCAATTCATTGGCTTCAATTCACTTTGAAAAAAGTGATTTGTGAATTGTGAGTTGCAATTTTTTTCTAAGTGAATTGTGAC
This sequence comes from Zygogramma bicolorata, assembly GCA_032362365.1. Lineage (NCBI taxonomy): Eukaryota > Metazoa > Arthropoda > Insecta > Coleoptera > Chrysomelidae > Zygogramma > Zygogramma bicolorata. Next base: position 89,401 of record JAVJAQ010000611.1, read on the forward strand.
TTCTGAATTTTTTTTGTGAATTCAATTCACGAAAATGAATTGAAGCCACAATTCAGATTCACAACTCACAAGCTATTCTCTAGAGCACAGTTGCTTGTTTTTTTGTACACCATAAAGCCGATGACGTTGTAGGAATCACGTTGTCGTTCACAGATATCCTCTGGCTACACTCTGCGTATATTTCAGCATCGTGATTCTTGCATACATTTTTTGTCAAGTTTTGGAAAACACGGTTCATTTATACATCTCTATCGTTATAGTAGAATATAAGTTTTGGAATAGAAGTAAATCTTTTCAACAGAGCTCAAGTCTCTCTAACACCGAACTCAACGCACTTGACTACCGTAATTTAAAGCTCTGTTAACAAGTATTTGTCTATAACGAATTTTTAGTATGTTCAATAAATAGTGGCGTATTAAAACTAATTGAAAAGTTGAAACCTTTCGGAGATTCTAGATTCAACTATAATACCTACATTTATTTTTCATCTTCCGAGTGTACACGATAAAAAACACTGTGCTATTCAGAAAACATTTTGTGAACCGAGAGAGAAGAGATGCGATGTAGTTTTCACCTCAGATATTTGAAGGTTCTGAGTCTGATTTTTCAAAAATCTCCGAGAGAAACAGATTTGGGAGGTTTCCAAGATCGTGAGAAAGGGTGAGACAAATTTACTAGTGGGATCAACCAACTGTGATGAAAATGCCAAGGAAAAGACGATTATGTATCTATAGAGCAATGGTGACAAAATAGATGAGAAAAGGGACCAATCGCCGATTTATCTTGATTACAAAGAAGTTAGTGAGTCCGTGACTCGAGTATCATCGACGAGACAAATTGCCAAAAAAATGATTGCATATTTTTTTCCACGAATATCCCAATAGAATATTATATATTTTCCATAGATATCACCATTTCTTATCTGGGGAATATTTGAAGAAGACGACAAATTCTTCATCAAAAATCTCTTGTTGAATAAAAGGTGCATTTTTACTACAGATAGATTTTTTCCTTTTTTGCATGGGGAGGTGAGAGCGTCAGCTGATTAACGAAAAACACCCCATTATATGAACTCTGGCAAGGAAACCGATTGATATTTCGTTTTGAAATTAGCAAAACGAATTGTGAATTGATTAAAGTAACGATTCACAAGCTAGCTTGTGGCTTCAATTCATTTTTTTTGTTGAATTTTCAATTCATGAGTTCAATTCATTTTTTCGCGAGAATTATGACTTGTGAGTTCGATTCATGAAAGTAGTGGATTTGTCCAACTCTGCTGAAAATGCATTAGAAAGTTTACATTGAAATTTCTCGATTAATTTTATCTGCTATAATGTTGCCAATGAATTTGATGTTGCCACAATCCAATTGACAGCTGTAATTCGAAAACGACAGCTCTATGTTTGGGTAGATACATCAAATATATTCTCGCGATCGAGAACTGTGCTTTCTGAAAGAAATCATTTTATTGAAATCAATGACTAGAGCTATTGAGAGTTGGTGGCCTGCATTATTTCGAAAGATAACGGTTACTTGAAATAAAATCACGAATTCGTATGCAGAAGTGTTAATTAAAAATGTTCCTTTCAATTATTAAGGGATTATCGATGGTGCAAAACTCATTCCTCGCCCAAAGGCCCGATATGTGAAATGTATCCTACCACAAGCTCCAAACAAATTTCCATGTATTTTCTTTCTTTGCAAAAGACATACGCGTACTTTCTTTACAAAAGCCATACGCGTACCGGTAAATATTATTTAGATTTTACTTAGTAGGGTAGACATACGGATAATTATGGCTATTTTTCCAGCGACTAATAAGTTAGATGGTAATTTTTCAGAGTGAAATATTTTGCCCGGTTTTCAGGTCATGGAATGACCATATACCTTTTCATATGTCTTCCTATATGATGGAAATTGAATTCTTGCAATTTAGTGAGACATTTAAACAATGGGCCATCGCCTCGGCCATCGCAGTCGTAATATTCAATTGATCTTCAACATCATCTTTTCGAAACTGTCGAAGTCACCAGAGTCGTACTGGCCAAAAAGTTAATGAATTTCACCAAATTAAAATTCACTCACCAGCTAGAGCTTTTATCCGAGACCTCTCGAAAAGTCTCGATGACGAATTCCCACCATCATATTCGTAATCCTCAACTATTTCTTGCTGTAAGGTGGGATCCCACCTTCCTATACTGATATCCGTGGTCATTTTCGGTCACCAGCTAAGCTGGTTATCTGCAAAAAAACAGAAAAGCATTTATTATAGGCATCATTTACTGAATCGAAATGTGCAGTGACGTACAAGCATACAGAAACAGGAAGAAAAAGTAATGATAAATAAAAATTAATCGGGGGTTGTATCCCGAGTGCACCATCGGTTAAAATATGTGCTGCACTTCCATGATTTTCGAAATTTTGCTAAGCAAATGATTTTGCTACCACCCGCCTGTCGCTCTTACGCAAAATGTATGAGGGGTCGAAGAGCAAACGTCTTTCCAGAACTCTTGAGTCGCGTGGATTTCGATCTCGGGGATGTCCTCCGCGTGCGTGGTGTTTCGCGGGGTCGGGTTCGCGGGGTTGCGGTTTCGGGTTGTCGGTGTGGGGCTGTGTCTGTTCGGTTGGTGTGGTTTCGGGGTTTTGTACCGGCGTTGGTTGCGGGTGGTGTGTTGTTCGTTGTGGGGTGGGTGACCGCAGATCGAAGGATTCTATTTCAAATTATTATACACGAATCTGTGCTGTTGCACCTGTCGTGTCTCGTGTGGGGGCGTTGGGTGGAATCAGTTGAACATGTCTGGTGCAATTGATTGCTGTAAAACTGTAAAAGCAGACTAGCCTTCAACTTTTTCACAGGTTATCCGCATTGAGGAAAATAATAGGGGGTTAAAATCCGAGTCCACCAAGTTTAATAGGTTGAAATGTGTGCACAACCATTACTTTTCAAAATTTTGCGTAGCAAATGACTTGGGAGAAAATATTATACAAAAAAGCATTTGCTTTTAAGTGAGTTTTGGTTTTGGTTGCTGGGGAACTGTAAAAACTGTCTAGTCTTCAACTATTTCATGGGTTATCGACCTTGAGGGGACAAATCTAAAGGAAACAAGAAAATTAGGCACTAGTCCTAGTGGAGCTTTTTTCGGTGCCCTGATCCGGTGTGAATGAAACTTTCATAGAATTCCCCATTATAAGACAATTAAGTTCAACCTAGAGGTCAACCTACCATTCAATGTGTTGCAGTATAGTTAGTACACTTCCTGTAGACACAATGCTCACCCAAGACTAACAAAAAAAATTATTTATTTTCCGAAAAAATTATACTTAAACTATAAAAATATAGCTTGAGTCGACTGCTTCCAGTAAATACATTTGATTTTCTCCCGAAATAATTGTACCTGATGCAATGAGATAGTATCCAGAGTTTCGTGGAAAAATATTCCATACCGCCCCCAGTAGTATTAGCCAGGGGAGCAGTTGTTTTCTGACAGGTGTCAGCCCATGAACCTCACAGATGCGAAAAGCGAATCCTTTCTTTTCAGAGAAAAATGTTGCTTACAGAGGCTGAAAGCAGAGGTGAGCTATTTATCGAGAGAAAAATTTGCCGAGGTTTGTAATCCAATTTTTTGATAATCATTCGAAATAATTTCATAAAATGGACATGTAATGAGTAGAGGTTGAAGATTTGTATGTAAATTTTGGATTCGGTATAATGAATGCGTTTGACATATACCGATAACATTTTACAAATCTCAGTCTTTTAACGAGGATTGATGCAAATCAAAAAGGTCTATCCCTGATGAACAACAGTGCAACAGATGCCTTACTTAGGAAAATGGCCGATGAAGACGTAAGACTTCATCATTGAAAATATAATCAGGTTCAAGTTATTGAAAAAGTATGGGGTTTTGAGGAAGAAGTTGAGTAACTATATCTTTTTTGTACGTTCGGTGCTGTAATATAAATCTCGCTTTTTATAACTGCTTTGGTGTATAATACACGATAGTAAAATGACGTTTCGAATAAAAAACGAAGAAGTTGGAAAGTCTCAAAACAGGTCCGGAAAGTAATTTTCTACATCATCTTCTTCCGAGTGACAATTCGTCACTTTCCAATCTGAAAGTAGGGTTAGAAACAAGAACATTATCAAATCTCCTAAATCTCAGTTATGTTTTATTGAGATTGCTAAAATCAAATTGTGTTAGGATAAGCACTGAAATATCAGCGGTATTTTCAACAAAAGTAAGTAGAATTTTGTCCTCTACTAGAAAGTACCAGAGCGAGAATGACCGACGACAAAAAGGAATATGTAGATGCTGTGATCGACAAGATGGATAACACCCCGTTTCGACGATGCAATGTTGTCGCTGCGACTTCTCGCGGCAACTTGTCGCCGCGAGATATGTCATGTAGCTGTCAGTTAGCATTGCCAATATTAAAAAATAGCACTGAATGTTACCAAGATGAACGTCTACATTATCACAACTGATATATGTTTTCATTCATTTCTAATAATTGATATTGTGAGTAAATCACCTTATTACTCAACTTGATTCCTCAAGTCTTGAAAAATAATTGAAATGTTCAAAATCAATATTCTTCACAATGATGCCACCACATATTTGTGGTTTGCGGCAACAAATTCACCATAGAAATAACTAAGTCGCTGCAACTTATCGCACCAAAAAAATTTTATGCAACTCGAAAAACTTGCATGAACACATGCAATTTTCTGGAGTAGCAGCGACAAACTTGCATCGTCGAAACAGGCTATAAGAAACCGGTGCGGTTTCATTTCAAGAAACTGGTCGTAGTCATCAGAAAGGTTGAATGTTTTTATCGGAGAAATTAATACCTATTTCTGTTCCTTCGGTGTTGAGATAGTGCGTGATATCGGTAGGGGTTAGGTTGCTGCGTACACGTAAATGGGGATCTAAACGCTTCCTGGATTCTGGCGAGTAGAATAACGTTTCAAAAAAGTTGAGAACAGGTTGAAAAAATGGCAATAGGTCGACAATGTTGTTTTCTAAAATCTATCCGATCTGAATGTAGGTTACAAAAAGGTACATTTGCGATAATGATGTCGACACTTTTTGCAGCGAAGACAATAGTTGTAAAACGACAACTTTGACACGATCGTATAAAAAAAAACCAATACGAATCGCTACCAAAGGGGGTATCTTTCACTTCTAGCCAGTCGCTAATTCGATAATAATACTGACCTACTGAGAAAACAGCTTCGGGCATTGAGTAATATAAGCGCGCCTTATACAGAGTATGCCAATTATATAAAATATTCAAGCGACGTCTATCGATTTATTTTTAATCCGATTAAGTCACTGTATTTATATAACTCGTCTGTCCGATCGTTTCCTCTGGACGATATTCATTCACACAAATCGGCATAGCGTAATGAACAACACTGAATTATTCATGAATTTCCGAAGAAACTAAATCATAAGTAGCACTTCGGTGAATCGTTCAAAGGAAATGCAATGGTGTTTGTTTTTGAAGCAGTCGAACAAAAATATTGAATATTCTACGGAAAAGTAGGTTGAAAAAATATCAATAGATAATATTCGATAGATGTATTGGCATTCGTGACTTATGTCATCAATGTCAATCAATATTGTCAAAGTCAGATTTCACCTGATTGGTCCACCTGAATTGTTGTGACAAGTGACTTTGACAATAATGAAAAATATCACGATTGCTAATTGACAAATATGGAAGTGAACAGATCCTTGTCAAATATTGTATATTGACAATACGTAGTCGTAGTCATGTATTGATAGACAGCTCGTCCAAATCTTTCTGGTACATAATTAGGCAATAACTCCAAAAAGTTTTAGGACCGTATTCACTCGGAAATGAAACAAAAATAAAATTATGGCTCAGAGTTCCTCAATAGAAGGATTTAAACAAAGGGGTACCGGAAAGAAGGGAAGAAATGACGTCACTGGTAAAAATCAAGTTGGCACCACTGAAGCTACAAAAACTTTCCCTTATTTTGCATCGAGTTTCGCACTCAATGAGAAGGTTCTAATACTACAATTCAAACCGTCCGCCTTTTGATGGGAAAAAGGTTTAAAATTTCGACCTTTCAGTGTCGAGGTCGAGTTTTGTCTAGAATAGGATTATTTATTAATTATTATTAGTGAATTCGTGATCTGGACTACAGACTATTTTTCACTAATCTACAACATCTGAGCGCGTCAGATAAAGGTAGGGTGAGTTTGTTACATCCTGAAACGTGTATATTCCACTAATCTGACAATTCGAGAGTGACCTAAGGAAGGAGGGGGGCTACAAAGCTGTAAAAAAACGTCATCTTGACATTCTCGAGCGTGGCTAATTTAATTTTTATTCTGAATGGAATAATTCAAGAATTGGAAAAAAATATATAATCTGACGATTTCCACAAGCCGAAATAATAGAAATTCATCAATAAAGTTTAATATGTGCAGCTACTTGATGCCTATATTCCTCTCTCCACTTTTCTATTTCTCTCTGACTCTTTCTCTATCTATTTTTCTCTGACTCCGTCCCCACTCTGGTTTCTGTTGCCATGATGCCATGACAGTTGATCACAGTCGTTGGTGGCATGATATTGTTTACAACGGCCATCCAACGTTTTGAAATTTTGAATTCAACTGCTTATAATTATTTTCTTATAAATACAAGTATTCTACTGAAAAAATTACACACTTTTTTTATTTGCATGCTTTTTCCTGAGCTTTTCAATTGATTGAGTTCAATGATTAAAAAAAAAAATTCAAATTGCCAGAATAGGCGAATCCCTCCAGATAATCGTCAGATTATGAGACTGCAACGTCTAGGGCGTAAAGATTATTATATAAGAGCTTTTTTCAGGTTCACTTAACATCCCCTCAGAAAATCTGACGCGCTCGAGAATTTTTTTTTTCATCTTCAACCCTTACGTACGACCACCTCATCATAGAAACAATCAGATTAACATACGTACATTTTCAAAAATAGGTAGGACATAGATGATATCAATATCTGACGCGCTCGAGTATGTCCATGCAAGTTTTTTTACATATTTTAAAATCTATAGCCGCTCCCCCCACCGATGAAAAGGTATACATTATATTACATTTTTTGTCTTTTTATCATCTAAGCTTCGCAACCCAATAGGTCTCTTTGACGCTCGAGTAAATCCCGATTTAGCATCGTGGGCTCTCCTACTACAACTGAAAGTGAAGCTACTGATCTCAGGCCTTTATTACGATGTTTGTTGACATCGACGTCTATCTGAAATCTACTTGACAAAGCTGCAACCCCGACAGAAATCAGAATTTTGATTGATATTTTGTATTATTCCCCTCTATTTTCTTTTTATCACAATAGTTGGTTTGAAGGTGTAAGTACTTCAAATGAGAGGGCAGCAGAATAGGCCATGGAAACTCTCCGCAGGGTATTTTTTCTGCACAATCCAACTGTCTTGATCACTTAGGGATGCCTGAATCACTTATCAACGTGTTCATAATATAATGTTTTAATGAACAACCGATTATGTGTTACTGAAGCTGAATGATGTCAATTAAACGTCTCCGATAGCCACCTTGATTTTTGAAAATAAATGCAATTTGGACAGAGAAAAATGCTGGCGCGGAGAGAAAAATGTCACTTTTGACTTTTCGGATTCAATGTGAAAATTAAGGGAAAAAAGGGAAAATGCTAGGATCGTGCAAAAACGCTATAACCATCTCCACCGTTAAGCACTATCGATCTCAGATAAATAATACGATCAATTATGCTCATCATATTTAACACTCAATATTCTAAAATTATCACACCTTGACTCCGGGCATAAATTATGAAAATGAGAGTTTTATCACTATATATTATACACCTAATCACTTGGTCGATTTTTAAGCGTTGCACAAAACTTAAAAAACTGCCCGACCCACTAACAGATTTTTTTTTCTACAAATCACCGAAAAATGAGCTTTCAGAAGACCGAGAGGTTCGATTCAACCTGTATTGTATAACGCTCCGTGTGCAACTACACTTCAGACATGTCATGGCTGTCGTGGCAGGTACTGATAAAATTATTTGTATTCGAATGAATAGGAATCTCACAATGCTCTCACTGGAATATGTACATAATTATTCCTCACAATGGCTTTTTACGTAATCAATTAGGAGAACTGAATACAATGATATCATTCAGTTGAAAATTAATTCAATATCTTTGTTACACGGTGTCCAGGAAAAAGTTGCACCACAAGAATTTTTTTTTTATTATTTATCAAAACACAACTTTTAATGAAAGTCTATATTTCACATTTCTCTCTTCTCACGAAGAGCGTCAAAAACATTAATTATATCCAGAATTACCCACAATAGTACTTTTTTCGTTGCCGAATTTATTGACAATTTCTAGAGAGGTCATCTCAGTTGTTCGGCCATACTGATAGTCATTTGATCGTTCAAAATCAGCCAACTATTATTTTACTGATGTATATAACGTAGTAGACCCCTTGAGTAGAATCTAACATCGTTTTAAAATCGTACTTATATCTTCCAAATGACAGTATCAACCAAATTCTGTGATGCAGACAAATTCACTGAGAGCGTTCACTGTTGATTGCTGTCAAAAGAATACTGTGGAACTTCAAGTTGAGCTTTGTGAGATCGTGACTTTCTATCAGTAATTTTTTTGCTAATCACAATCGCCATCAGTATGTCTAGGATAAGGTCTACAACTACCTTAAAACTATATTTCTATTTCTTACTTTCATGACCTCTTCTGGCTCAGATCCTGTTTTTTGGGGCGTCAGCAATGGTACATGCCTTGTGCAAACAATGTTCATAGTATTTGAAATTTAAAAATTGCATTGCATGTCAGATATAGACGTGAGGGGTTGACCACTGAGGAAAAATGTGTACACTGGAATTCCCGTAAACCGGAATTCCCCGGAAGGAATTACCCAGAATTCCCTCGGAATTCCTCGGAATTCGTACAAAAAAAATATGTCAATATGAAGAAATATCGATAAAATGCCAAAACTAAATGAGGGAAATACTGGGAATTCCGGGGGAATTCCGAGGAAACCCGAAATAATATGAAAGATATATTTCGGAACTTTCGCACAAAAGTTTTTTTTTGAGATTTCTGAGTGGAACATAAACTTTAGACTTTTAAGTAGACCATGTCATGATTATGACCCAATCTGAATAATATTGGATTTTACATATCAAAACTTTTATATGGGAAACAAAATAAATCATCTATATAATGCAAGTCACAATCGTAAAATAAAGGGAACGGATCGTCTGATTCCACTCAGGTTTGTTTTATTAGCATCATTTTTCTTGAGATTTCTCCTTATAGAATCAAGTTCTGAATACGTTAGAATAAATAAGTATCAAAAAAATACAATTTGTCATTGAAAAAAGTACAGTATTTTATGGTCTATTGAGTAAGTTCTATTATTTTCAACCGCTAAATGATTACGGGATACTCAATCTGTGGAGAAAATTTTTTTATACGTTTTTGTCATCGGTTGTATAGCGAAAATAAACTGTTTCCCAAAAACGTATATTCCATAATATCAAAAATTATTGATAATGCTTCAACATTACCTACCAGGAAAATAAAAATATTTTCCACCGGTGTGCTCACCCTGTATAAACTCAAATGAGAACAGTTGACACTGAACCACAATATATCCGATCATCTTTTTATTACAAACCGATAAATTATATAAAATCGTCCAAATAACTTGATGGAGCTGCAAAGAAACTTCAGAAATCATACAAAGACTGCAGTCTTATTTCAATTTCGGTAATCGCTGGCAACAATGTAGACAACCTGTGTTTTGTCTGCCAATTATGATCTAGTCTCTCTTCCACAATCAAGGGCAAAAACAAACACACAAACTACGACACATTTTTTGGGCTGTTTCATATGCCCAATTCATATTTGTATATTCGAATTAGAATGAGGTTCTATTTCATTGAACGAAGTTATCGGATTATTTGAAAAAACTACCCCCAACCACACCCCCCTCGAGGCCGCATAAACTATAAAACACAGTTGTTTGGGTTGTTTCACATGCCTTATTCATATATTTCAATCAGAATGAGATACTATTTCACTGAAAGAAGTTATTGACTCATTTGCAAAAACTTTCCCAACACACCCCTCCAGGGTGTATTTCAAATTGGAAATTCGCCACAAACTCTTTCAAAACAAAAGTCCTAACTTTCTTCGTCCAGTGGAAGTGGATTACTTCACACCGGTGTTTTGTTTTTGAATTATGATTTTATATAAATATTGAAATTTTACTGTATGCTTTTTTATTATTGCGCGAATAAATTGAAGTTACCTAATAATAATCCCTATAGTTTCTTTATAAATTTTTCGGAATTCCCCAGGAATTCCCCGGAATTCCTATCAATTGTATGGTCAACCCCTCGTATAGACGTCAATTATTGACACCATCATTAAAAGTCTGCGTTCAGATACTCCCCTGATTTGGAATAGAAATCACGCAATGAGATGACATATTTCTTCATTCTGAATCTGGAGAATTCTACCTGATGAAAGACTGATGTTCAAAAAAGTGCATTCTAAATCGAGTTTGTTACTTTTCTTGCAACCTTCAAGGCTTTCGCTGATTGAAGTCTTATCTTTAATCGACAGACATTTCACATTACCGACGACGACGGTACCAAGAAAAATTCACAGCAAACGAACCTTAGTACCATGCACAGTGCAATTCAATAACAAGCAAGCTATTATCGAAAACATGAAACGAAAGGAATTACTCACGGCGAAGCCTTCACATGTGTCCGCAGTAAAATCGAACGAATTATCGCATTTTTTCGAGGCAGTCGTCACGCTTATAAATAGACCGAAATCGGAACGAAAAATCGTCAACTTGAGGGCGGATCCTCATGCGTCCATATTCCATATTATTCGCCTGGCAAATTTTCACTGCAATTACGACAACTTTGGCAAAATTTCGGAAAGAATATGATGTAATCGTATTCATGAAGATCCGCCCTAAGACTGAACTCATATAAGTACGATTTTTGGAGAGGAATTGCGAATAGATTGAAAATATCATCAAGACCAATCGAATCAGCTCGAAAAGTGTTCAACCCTGGATGTCGAAGTATATTTTTGTTGGAATCGCTTGTGATATCATAGAAAATGCTGTTGAAACTCAACATCGTGACTTTTGCCCTTGGTAGTTGCAAATCAAGGGTTTTTAGAGAAAAAATACGGACTTATTTCATAATTTTTTCGCATTTCATTTTCAAAGGAATTATTTTTTGAAAGATGAATTTAATAAGTTACATAAAATCAAAACATTTTTTATAATTTCCTCTCGAAATTCCTGATCTATCACAAAATCATTGTCAAAAACAGATATCACTATCCCTTTTTATTGCTTCAAAATGGAAATTCAATTCAAACATATATCAATTCGATAAGTTTTTAAATACAATTTTAGAAGATAGTAGGATTTTTTTACACATGTAAGGTTCAAACCTACAAATGCAATGATCGGTTGAAGTAAAATCGTGTTATCATTCATTGATCAACAATATTCGACTATTTATTAACAATTTTTCATACCGAACTGAAATGCAATGTGTTTAACTTGAATGTATGAATGAGTACCATTATTATTTTCCAAAGAATCGAAAATAGTATATTATGCAACGATCGTGTAATGATGGTTATCAATACATGAGCATAAACCGGGATACGAAACGAACTGAAGGTGAATTTCGTATGGTTTATGTGAGTGTATTAATAACCATTACATGCGAGTTGCATACGCTATTTTATCTACACCCAATAAAAAATGAAGAACTATAACTATTATATTATCAGGTATTTATATTGAACACAATAATAGTAGGTAATCAATCGTATTTCTTTGGAAAATTATACAAAATTATAATTAATGGTATAACCACAGAAAATACAACAGTGAGAAATGAAAAGAAAAAAAAATGAATAAAAATCTCTGCCGAGGTCAGGATTTGAACCCGGACGTTTCTAATCAATGCCATTCACCACTCGGCCATGAGAGCTCATGTAGTTTCGTCGAAAATAAAAACATATATGTTGCATTTGTCAAATGAAAAATATAATCCTTTCGATTGTATTTTTTTCTTGTCTGAGACAACTGTGAGGGGTCGCTGGTAATTCTTCTATATCACTGCTATAAGACATTTTCATACGATTATCGAAAATTGACTAAATTCTTCAAAAATTCAATACCTACTGATTTTGACTTGACAAACGTCAAAATCCAAAGCTTGCACATCATGCATTGAAAAATAATGGGTTTCTATTGGTTGAAAATCTGTATCGTAATGGATTTCACGAGGGATTTCATTATAAAACGAGTTATGAGCATATAAGTATATTATAATAGTACGGGGGTAGATAAAAGAATGAAAATCATAATTTATGATCCTGACTTTCTGTGCTCATTACCAACATATTCATCCGAACAGTATTAGTTCAGGAATAACATTTCACAACCGTCGTTAACGTGACGATTTTGGCCATCAAGATCACCATTTAAAAGTAAAATATCATTAAAATTATTGTGGCTTCTTCGAAAAGCCATATTATTTTCGGGAGTAATTACACAAGTGCTTAAAAATTACCGGTAATTTTCCATGAAAGCATGTTGTCTAAAAACTGCATGAGTTTATTTTCATATTTTGTCGAAAGAGCCCGACTCCGAAGGTGGAGGGCTTTTTTAGCAAAATATGAAAATAACCGAATGCAGTTTTTTTACTGACAACATTTTTGAATGGAAAATTATCAGGTTTATTTTGATGCACGAGTGTAATTCGGTAGAATATTTCCGGAGTTGAAACAACGACGTTCAAAATTCAGTAATTATGCCTGTCAAGATGACAAATGTACATTTTAACAATCGTTACTATAGATACACGGACCGAGCGGGTATTTTTCGATACCTACCGGGTATTTACCAGCCCGAAAATGTCCCGCCGGGAATTTATCGCTGTAATTGATCGAAAATGTCCTGCTTCATATGGGATTTTTAACATAAGATGGAAATATCCAATAAATCTTCATTCCCAACTGTTCGAAAATATCAGTCGATGATAAGGAAAAAAAGGGCAGAAAAATACGTTGATTTATTTTATTCACAATTATTCGAAATTGTGCCTGTTTCTAACCTACTTTTAGGTTGGAATATTCAGAATATTGGATATTGGTTATTGAATGAAGGCTAATTACCAAGGCTGTGTTATATCAATGTGTCCCTTGAAAATATAACATTTTTTCAATATTTGTACGTTTTCTCCAATAATGATATGTTGAAAAAATTATTGAATTTCGAAGCGAGATTCGAATAGAAAGCAGCTACAATAATTGGTAATTTTTCAATAAGCAATATCCAATGTTCTCTTGAATAAGGCTGATTATCAATTGTTCACCGAGAATACGAAGTAGGAAACATCTTTCCCAATTTCGTCTGAAACTTTCCAACCTCGTCTTTTTTTTTATCCGAAACTTTATTCAACTCATCGGAATTTACGGAGTGTTTATATCACTGCTAATATATACACACTAACGTAGTTATATAAACCAAGCTAACTCGCCTGACACAACATTATTGGCTACAACGCACTAACGAACGTACGAAAAAGATAAACCTAGTTACTCACCTCATTCCTCAAAACCTCACTCATCTTAAAAAAATGAAGCCTCACTCAGTTTTCAGAAATGAAACGTTACCACTTCATCAGCCATTTTCCGCACAGCATTTCTCGTTTTGTTTCTGATCAGGGGATGTGCATTTTTACTGGATTATGTCTAACTGACACGGAAAACTGTTTCAAAGCATTTCAAACGAAGAAATATAATGATAATATGTTAAAATATATGAAAAATGAATTGGACTAATATGAATATTGATTTACTAAAAATCTAAAGCTGTCATGCGTATAAATTTGTACATGATGAATTGGATATGCATGAATGGTCATGTTGATAAGCGGTCTTTGTAACCATATGGTTACAATCTTTGATCAAGTAAGTAACAACTGTCATTATGGATATACTGACGGTTTCAAGAAAATCGGTGAGTTCATTCAAATCATTTTCTGCAACTGATACATTTTATTAAGCTCCCTATGTGGTATCAAAAAATGATAAAGGGTTAATCAAAATACCGCCATTATTTCAGTGATTAATCTAAACATTGGCTATTTGCAGCAATTCCTTTTGACTCAAGTGATATTTGTGAAATATTATTGTTGTGTCATTCTTTACATATTATATTTTCAACCTCTACGTAGGTAAATGACATTCAGCAATAAGGACAATAGAGGCATTTGTTGGGAGCTGGAGTTTTTCTATTTGCAAAGCCTACATGAAACATAAAATGTATTGAAATAAACCTTGCAAATATTCATTTCTTGTTCAGTTTATGGAATTATTCCGAATGATTGTGAATAAAATACAAACCTCGGCAAAAAATCAAATTTCTCTCTCGAGAAATAGGTCACCCCGACTTTCAGCCCCGGTAATCTTCATTTATGATTTATCTCGAAAGAGAAATGATTCACTTTCCGCCTCGGTATGTAATATACTGTTACGAAATGTCCTTGCGCCGGCTCTGTCGGTCATAAACGCAGAATAATATGAGGGGTCGAAGACCGAACGTCATTTTTCCAGGAACTCGTAATTCGCGTAGAGAATTCGATACATATCATCGAGGCTTATCTCGAATATTCTTCATAGGCGTACGCAGGTATAAAAGGAGGCACTTCATCGCGGTAGAGACAGTCATTCAACAGTTATTGAGAAGTTATTCAGAGAAAGAGTTCAGCAGATAGTATATCAGAGTTTCTAGCTTAGTGGGGAGAGCTTTGTTATTACTAAATGCAGAAGTCGAAGTAGAGAATTTCTATGACAGAGAGTTTATCAGAGTGTTTAGTACAGAGTGTAGGATAGTTAGCGGAGCAGTTCAAGTGATTGAAGTGTTCGGAGTTTTAATGAAAAAAACTTATTAAAATAAAAAAAATGTTCGTTTCCGTTAACCAGCTGACGAACATCAACGAGGCCTTACCTTTTAACAATTGCTATTATGCAGCTTCGTGAAACATTAAATATTTCGAAGAATAATCATGATTCAAAGCGGTTTTTGCAAAAATACAGTTACTTTTCACCGTATAACTGATATTTCACGAGTAAAATAAAAGAACTCGCCGAAAAAACAGACCATTTTTCGTATTTTCCCTATAAATAATGGAATTTGCAACTATTACGAAAAAAGGTACGACGCATTTTACTTACAGCATTCGCTACGAAAGATAGATCGAGTCTCCTAAAAAAACCACCGTAGACGACCGTGAATTCACTCTCAAATCACAATTCGACCGAAACAATCGGACACTTTTCAGTTACATCCTTTCTTCATTCGGATGAATTAAACAACTTCGTATAGTCTTTACGAACTCAGTTGAGACAGCATGCCAGCTTATATGTTTCATCGAAGATAAGCCGACTGTAAATGGAATTTCAGTTTTTACGCTGTCACAAGTGACTTCGTATAGACTATACCTACACGGCCTAACTCGCCGAGCACCGTAACTAGAGCCACTACGGCAGGTGAACGTTTAGTGTCTCCGGGAATCGATGAAACACCGACAACAGGACTTCCGACGCTGTCGTCGTCGCCACCGCCGCGACGCCTGACCTACCGCCTGCCAAAAACAGACTGCGGCAAAAGCTGCCGCTGCTGCCGGTCGTTAGTTCGATGAGTAGTGCGGAAACGTGGCCGTGGATGGCGCAAAATTCGCGCAACCACCCTGCAGCAGAATTGGGTCACGATAGCGACGGAGACAGACTAGACGACCAGACTTCAAATAGTCCGGGGGTCTGTTTCACAAATTAACAACTCTTGTACAGCTGGTCCGTCGGTGCTGCCAGAATGAAAATGCAATGATGTACTAAATCATGAAACAAAAAGTACTAAATCCGGAGAAAATGTACTGAAAAGAATAAATATCAATATGTACCAAAACGGACTAAAAAGCACCTACATCGAACATAAAAAGTACTAAATAATGGCGGGAATTTCGAATAATGATTTATTTATAATAATAAAGGTACAAAACTTCACATTGTTACTGTAGACCTATATAAAAAAATAAATATATACATTTATTAAAATAAAAATATCTTCTGAAATACATATAGATATAAATACTGAAAACAATGATAACAAAAAACGTATTCGAACTTATATTGCCTATATCACAGATTATAGTTTTTTAATGATTCAATAATTTTATTAGTAATGATTTCAGAAGAGCACTGCTCTACTTCCATCATATCCAAAAAACAGTCTTTTACTTCATTTGCTTTCAAATCTGAAAATCTAATTACTAGGGCTAAACACTTTTTGGAAGCTTACAAATTTGGGAAGATGGTCCATGAGTAAAAATGGAGATTATGTTCAGCTAGAAACATAACCATTTTTTATTCTGCCCCTCTTTACACATCACTTTTAGTTATAAACTTGTAATCAATGGAGTTAAGAGAGCACTTCGCTTAGATGAATACTGCATACTGTTGTCATGTCTACTTAGATGAACTGTACTACCACTAATGTGTTTTTACAAATAATGCACAAATCTTTTCCGTTCTTGGATTGAACCCATTTGAACTTTTCTCGCCATTCTTTCCGAAACTTATTCTTTTTCTCGGCGGATGTCCCTCTTCATTTTCAGACACAAATTCTGATAATGATGAAACTTCATTCTCTTCCTGTTCCATATTATCCATATTATCGTTGTTATGGTTAAAATAAGTCGCTAATTCTGCTTGTCTAATATCACTGTCAATTTCTAAAACAATACTTTCATTTTCATTAACTGAATCTTGTCCTAAAGCAACCTGCTTTTTTCTCGTATAACAAACCTTTGAAAATAAATCGTATTGATACATGATTATTAATTATAATTTACAATTCACAACTTACTTGTACATTTTTATAATATATATTACCATAATGGCCGCCAACACTTTTTACCGTGGTTTACATTTCAAATATGGCAATTAACGATTTCGACGAGAGCTTCTCATTTATACTAAAAATTGTACTAAATATAATTCATTTGCTAAAATGTATTAGATATATTAAATGTAAAGGGCACGGTGGTTCAATTGAATAGTTGATGTTCCGTCACGACCAAATCCTCTAATTATAACTGTTGCGTCGTTCACATTGCATTGATTCTGCATGAACCTCATCAGTGTAGGATAATTACCAATCATACGGAAATATTGTTAGAAGGGATCTTTTATCAATAGAACAGCTGAACTTAGGAGCTCCTCGCCGAGAGAGGTTTTCCTGAGGCTTACAAACTTCAAAAATTCAAAGTGAATGTTAATTCGTATTTCCTGTCTATTGATTCACGCGGTGTTCTTTGAACATTGATGGACTATCCTTTGTGGGAATCTGCATATAAAAAAATACGGATAGATACATTGGTTAGTTCCAAGTCAAGTCTTTTCTTACGTTTTTCCCACTCCAATCACATTTTCTTGATCGCTTATACATAGTGACAAAAGATGGCAATCAATTCAAATTTTATATCACTGTCGTAGCTCATTTATGTTTCTGTTTTACCAGCATTGTTTATGGAGATTAAGATGCCTAGGAAACCCTGGGGTATCTACTGATTCGATATTGTTTAGAATTTCTTGGCGAAAAACAATGGAAGATTACGAAAGCTTTCTTATTTTTGTATAGGGGGCGTTATATGAGCATTTTCAAAAATCTGTCAAATGTCGGTTTTGTCAGATTGACGTAACTTTGAGGTTTATTGTTGTCAATGAGATTATTTCTTCGCATTCAACAGTGTTTAAAAGTCTATATAAGTAGAATAAGTTTTGAAATTATTACGAATACTTTTTTACGATGTGTAGAAGATTTTGTATTTTGTGTGGACAGTCAAAATCTGAGGATCCAGATTTCCGTCTTCATTCAGTACCTAAAGTACAAAAAAAATCTTTACAAAAAAATGAGCGAAAATCTTATATCGAGGAAACATCAGTAGCTCTTATCAATGAGAGATTGAAAACAAAGTGTTGTTTGAATAAAGGAAATATATAAGTGATACGTATTTTGGACCGTTGCATAACTGATGTGTCTATCCCCAATTCCAAGACAGGCTGTCACTTTCAATACACTAGCATGTTTTTTAACAGAAGGCAACTTTGTGGTACATTCTCAGGTGAATGGGCGAAGTATATTTTCTCGGAAACAACGTCTAGTCTTACAAACTGATATAAAAACACTTACAACTTGTAGAGGTAGCAGGTGACAGTGACAAGATTGACAGGTTGTTAACGGTAGGTTTCCACGTTATATGCACGTTTTCTGAAACGCATTCGAAGGGCTGTCAGGGCTGTCAAAATCTCAGTAGGCAAATAATTAACAGTAGTAGAATATTCGGTGGCACATTTCTCTCTAGTGAAAATTAAGCTTCATATGGTATCTGATCGCCATCTACAATAGCGATCTGAAGTTTTAATGATCTCAAAAATCAAGCAATCGGTTTTCGCCAAGTTTATCCCAAAATTCTTCAGGTATAAGTTGATACACCAGGGTTTCCTAGGCATCTTAATGGAGATAAAGTTAGTCAACCATATGAAAATATTTTTTATAGACACATAAATGGCACTAGAGATTTCGTTTTCAAGTCAGGTCTTTTCTTTCGTATTTTTTGCGATAATGTAGCCTGAATCACAAGTTTTCTTGATTACTCATACATAATACCAAAAGATGGCAATCAATTCAGAAACAGAAGTGGAATTTTTTGCCAATGTCGTAGATCATTTATGTTTTGAAAATAAAACTTTCATTTCCTTCATAAATTTCTATCGTCAACTCTATTTTGAAGCTTCATTATCCTCTTTCAACAATTTAGTCAAACTATCTCTATGAACAACGGTCAAACTGACAGCCAGAACTCTGCACCCATTTTTTCCTTCAAAGTAGGAAAATTTCTCGTGCATTGTCAAGTGAACGGAAATATTGACATCATATTGTAAATGGCGTAACAAAAACGATTCAAATCCTTTTTAAACAGGCACTGACTTTACGGACAGAAAATTCCACTTCTCTTTCTGAATTGATTGCCATATTTTGGCATCACGCATAAGTGATCAAGAAAATAAGTTATTCAAGCTACGACGTTCGTAATAAAAAATAAAGAGAGATGATTAATACTGGAATAGATACAAGTGTAGAAGGGTAGATTTTCAATCTACCCCGATAAATTGCTGCGTTCATTCAAAAATAGTTCCTTCTGAATGGACCACGTTCAAATAATTAGTCAGCAACTTTTCGTACTTCTCAAATTTGCCTTTCAAAAAAATTCTGACATTTACAAAAAGCGAAGATAGAAACGAAACTAGACTAGACTACTACTAGTACTGCTAGAGAATATTCGGGGAAGTTTCGAAAACGGAAACGGATATACTTTCCGAAACGTCAACGATACGTATATCGATGAATATTATTTCTTGTATTTTTCTGGGCCCTTATTCTTGAAAGTGGTGAAAATATTCACCGGGTGAAATTGTTTTGTTTTCACCGAAAATATGCATAATCATATTGTTACGATATTTCCTTGGGTTCGTCAATTAAAACACCAAACAACACTAAACTTCTTTTATTATAACTCTCTATCACAATACGATACAACACAATCACTAAAATCGCTCCGATAACTTTCCAATGCTCGCTCGCTACTAAAACTCTCTGAACTAACAATTCTACTTTCGCACAAAGCTCTGCTCCACTTAGATCTCAACAAATCTCGTCACTTAGCTCTGAATACAAATTCTCTGTCTGTGGCGAAGCCTGTCGTCCCGTATTTATATATCTGCGTGCCAATCGAGAATCGTCGAGAGAAGCCCCGATGACGCGTCTCGAATTCTCCAGGCGGCATTACGGTTCTTGGAAAATGACGACGCTACGGCGCGGTCCTTCGCCTCGCGTTTACGATATGGTCAGGGCCGGCGCTAGGGCGTAACATTATCCCCCTCTCAATTTTGATCGTCCCGATCAAATAACATCCCTTCATTCCCATTGTTACATTTTAGTCTCTTCAGGTGTACGACTTTCATTTTTGTTCTAGGCTTGCGTTGAACACTGTACACCACATCATTCATCCTACGACGGGGGTTACACAGCCACACTCGATCTTCTTCTTGAAATCCGCCAGTATTTGCCTTCCGATAGTGCCGCGCCTTCCTCCTATCAATGCGCTCTAGCATCTCTTGTCGCTTAGGGAATGTAACTCTTCTTGATGGTTGTTGAATCAAGTGGACTTGGCCACTGATGACTTCTTGTTTGACCAAGTCAGCCCTTCCAGTTGTTTTCATCACGGAGATGTCACTTGTACCTCCAACGCGACACCTGGCGGCTCTTACAAGGATGGCTTTTGCTGTCTTCACCTGGACTTGTCCGGAATCCGATGGCTGGACGCTGCATTCAGGGACATTATTCTCTGTGACACGAGCTACTTCCTTCGACAGTGCAGGGATTCTCGCAGTTTTCAATAATCGCAGTTTGGCAGGTTTCGTCCTTTCCGTTGGAGTTGTAAGGACAAATTCTTCTTCTCCGAACCTTATGATCTTTTGCTCATTGTCGAATGAAATTCCATGGTCACTGATCAAGTCCATTCCGAGTATGACTTCATCTTCTATATCTGCGACGTAAACTGTACCTGTGATAGTGAGTCGCCCAAGAATCAACGTAATTTCAGCCTCTCCTCGAATAGGTGCGTTTTCACCAGTGACTGTCCGAATCACGACGTTGGATGAAATAGGCTTTACGTTTCCAGGTCGAAGTATGTCGCTGCGTACCAAGGAAACTGCAGCACCGGTGTCTATGGTGCATATAACATCCATTTTATTCAATTTCCCTGGAATGGTGAGGCTCTCAGATGTTCTTTTTAGCCTGTTAACACAGATGACCCTCGGTGACCTTGACCTCGCAGATGATTGCGAACTTGTCGGCGTCCTGGCAGGTGAGTTGGATTTTATTGGCATTCTCACCTTGCAATCTTTCATGAAATGCCCTGATCTTCCACATCTGTAACATTTTCTCTGTGGCATTCTCTCCCTACAGTCTTTTATGAAATGTCCCGGCCTCCTACATCTATAGCAAATCCTCTGCGGCATCTTCACCCAACAGTCTTTGATAAGGTGTCCCAGTTTTCCACATCGGTAGCACGTTCTCTTCTTCTGGGTGCTCATTTCAGTTATCAACGATTTGATCTCCTCCAGAAATTTCTCAAATGAACCACTCGTAGCGCCAGATCTATGTTCGGGATCGTCAATTGTTACCGCTCGCACTTTCGGCCTCGAGGTGTTGAAGGCCGCCTCCACTTCTAGCGAACGTACCAAGGCATCGCTACTCCTTTTGAAACTTGTAAGTCGCAGAGTTCTTTGGATTTCTGGGTCTCTAAGTCCGTCAATAAATATCTGCACAGCCAACTGCTCCTTGAAATCTCCGGGTGCATCTGGGTACGCCAGCTGGATTAGGCGTCGAACATCTGCCTCAAATTCTTGCAGACTCTCACCTGATTTTTGTGTGCGAGTCTTCATTTGGGCCCGGTACAGCTGTTCTCGGTGTTGATCGCCATACCTCAACTCTAGTGCAGAAATCAGGTCCTCATATTTCTTCTGCTGTTCTATGGGTATCGTTTGTAATATACCCAAAGCTGGCCCTCTCAAAGCTACTATGAGTGCCGTAACTTTTTCTTCTTCGTCCCATCCATTAGTCTCTGCCGCAGCCTCAAACTGTCTACGATACATAGCCCAAGACGACTGTCCGTCAAAAGTCGGTGGTTTTACGGAAATTGTTGATGTGGCAACCCTGTCTCGGCGATCCTGGTTCTTCAGAAGAGCTATCTGCCTCTCAAGTCCTTTCACCTCCTCTCGCACTGTATCCACTTTATCATTGACCACATCGATTTTCTTAACGTTTTCCTTCAGTTCTCCTTCTAGATTTGCTTTTAGTTCTCCCACTCGTACTTCAGTTTTATGTAAAACATGCTCGAATAACTTGTCTTGATTTTCTAGAATTTCCTGGTAGTCTGCTTTTCGTTGTTTTTCAATTTGATCTAATTCATTCTTCTGTTGTTCTAGAATTTTCTGGATTGCCTCTTCTCGTTCTATTTTTTCAAGTTCTCGTTCTTTCCTCTGTTCTTCGAGAATTTTCTGGAGTGCTTCTTCTCGTTCTTTCTTTTCATTATCGAGAATTTTCTGGAGTGCTTCTTCTCGATCTTTCTTTTCATCTTCTCGTTCTTTCTTTTCAGCTTCTCGCTCTTTTCTCTGTTCTTCGAGAATTTTCTGGAGTGTTTCTTCCCGTTCTTTCTTTTCATTTTCTCGTTCTAATTGTCGTTCATTCTTTTCTTCCTGTCGTCGCTTTTCCTCTAGTTCTTTCTCCTCCAGCCGTCGCTTTTCATCTTCCTGTCGTTGTCTTTCCCAATCCACAAATTGGTTTTGTATAAATTTCAGCATATCCTCCATCGTATCGTAAGATGTACTTCTCGTATTAACCATAAATTGTTTTTATTTACCAGCAAAAATTCCACTTCCGACACCACTGTTACGATATTTCCTTGGGTTCGTCAATTAAAACACCAAACAACACTAAACTTCTTTTATTATAACTCTCTATCACAATACGATACAACACAATCACTAAAATCGCTCCGATAACTTTCCAATGCTCGCTCGCTACTAAAACTCTCTGAACTAACAATTCTACTTTCGCACAAAGCTCTGCTCCACTTAGATCTCAACAAATCTCGTCACTTAGCTCTGAATACAAATTCTCTGTCTGTGGCGAAGCCTGTCGTCCCGTATTTATATATCTGCGTGCCAATCGAGAATCATCGAGAGAAGCCCCGATGACGCGTCTCGAATTCTCCAGGCGGCATTACGGTTCTTGGAAAATGACGACGCTACGGCGCGGTCCTTCGCCTCGCGTTTACGATATGGTCAGGGCCGGCGCTAGGGCGTAACAATATTCTTGAAAAAAAAGTGAATATTTTCACCTTACATTGGGTGAATAGATATTCACCACCGTTTTCGGTTTTACGAATTATGGTGAAAATATGAATAACTAACCTTAATCTTTCTGTTTTCTGTAGGTATTTGTTTGGTTTTCGTTTTGTATTTTGTAATTTCATACTATTTCGTTTCTAGTTTCTGAGAATATTATATTAGGATGGAAAACGAACTATTATTGATAAACTTGATTGAAGTTGAAGACATCTTGAAAGATAATTGCATAAAGTTGAGTGGACTCTCAGAAGTAGCGACTCCGTATTGTACTGAGTAACAACTCCTCTTTGTGATGCATTTATGCATATGAAAATGGAACTCGGTACTCAAGGAGCGAGGACATCCTCACGGAAATGGTAGACACTCACAATTTGGAGCTCATACCTACATTTATATGCATATCAATTGGAGTAGCTCCTTTTAAAATGTGAGTAAAAAGTAGCCACTCAACTTTATGCATAAGACCCAATGCAGCGGTTGACTAGGAAAATAGAATGAGATATAGAAAAGAAATTCCTTTTGCAATTGGTACTTGGTGATTATTGGTTGTTTTTCAAAAATCAATACTGACTGCACTAAAATATGAAACATATGTTTTGTAACTGCTTTAGAAACAATTTGTATGTATTGGTTGCTGAAATGTTCATTGGGCTTATAGCTACCTAGTAGTTAAAGATAAGTCCATTGCTTCACCTTTTTTGATCGTTTTATTTTCAGTTTTCCGGAATATCGAAACTGCATATTGAAATTTTTTAAATAAATCCATGTCTTTTTCTTTAAAGGAAGTGGTACATTGTCCTTTTCCTGATTCCTCATTGTTCATATTCATAATTTCAATTAGATTTTCTTTTTTATTCGTTGTAGCAGCATGTTCACGATATTTCTTGGCCATCTCACAGCCGATTACACAGATTTTTTTCTAAGCTAATTAGGTGATGTTATTAATGGGCCAGCAAAGCTCAGTTAACGCACTGCAGCGTTTGCATCATAGTTTGAGCGATTATTATGGGTAGTCGCATCAAGCCATAATGAGTTCAACATCAAACCTCCGTTAAATGGATTGGTGCAACTAATCATTGAACACTCATTAATGAACCCTCACCTAACTTAAAGAATACCCCTGGTCTCATAAAGAAAAGTGCAATCGGCTGTTAATGAATGATAAGGATTCAACTCGGTGAATTTTTTTCTAAAAATTGACGGAAAAACAGAAAAATAAGTAAGGCTGTCATTGGTTTCCTTGATCAAAAATGCTCTGTTCCGACGTTGCCAGATTGCAATTTCATTTTCACCTCGAGTAAATTCACCTACGACTCAAGAATGCAAAACGAGTGAAGCAGGTGAAAATTTAGTGGTGACATTTTTCACTGGTGAATATATTCACCACTTTCAAGAATTGAGGCCCTGATAGGCAAATTTGAGATATACAAAAAGTTGTTGACGTGTTCCATTCATAGTAAACTATTTTTGAATTATTGCGGCAACTTACCGGGGTAGATTGAGAATCTGCCCTTCTACACTTATGTTGATACCAATATCAATTCTTATTTTTTCAGATTGTGGTAAGTTAAACGGCCAAAAAACACTGGAAGAATCCATCCATCTAGAAATAATGACATTCAAATAGTAAAAAGACATGACTTGGAAATGAAACCACTAGTGCCATCTAGCCGTGGTGTCCATTTCTTCAAATGTTATTTCCATAAGGTTGGCTCACTATATCTCTATAAACAATGATAAACACATATCAAGCAGAGAGAGTACTTTTTTTATAGGAGTTTTTCATGGATGTGGAAAAGAAAAAGTCAATGACCAATATGTTCCGCATCATAAATTTAAATATGATATACCACAGGACGACTTGTGACACAAGTCGTCCTTCACTCATATCACATTTGACATTGACACAGTCACATGGCCTGAACTTCCCAGCACGCTTTTCGCTGGTTTAACTAATTTTATATAAATCAAATTTTACTATGTATACAGCTCTTATGTCAAAGATGCTTCCTGTACCCTGACGAGCTAGCACTGATGATGACGAAAGTCGAAAGCGCTTTGCAATAGAATCAAAATTTTCAATATACACTTTATACAAAAACCTTCGATTCATTCACCAAAAAGTGTATTCAGCTTCCCAACTTCATTTGTTATATTTTACACTGCTAAAAGTTGGACAGAGTTAAAAAACAGTACAAGAAGATTTTGAAAATGTTAAAAATTGTTCGATAACAATTTATTGACAATAAATTTCGATAAAACAAAATATCTTCCGTTTTCTTCTTACAAAAATTCACTACCAAATTGGGGCCCTATTAAAATTACTAATACTGTACAAATCATTGATAGTGACTGTATCAAATACCTTGGCATAGACATCTGAAATGGGATCATCAAATATATTTTATAGTAAAAAAACTTTGTATTCTTCTTCCCAAATTTCGATAATTGAAAGGATTTTTAACAATACCACAACTTGAAATTCTATATTTTGCCTTGATAAAATCCCAAATAAGTTATGGAATATTAGGCTGGGGCGGGGTGTTAAAAATATATAAACAAACTGGAAACTGAAAATAATTGATATAAATGGATATAAATCAATTATATATTTATAGAATGATGATTTACATTCATAAAAATAAAAAAATATAAATTATAATGGACATAAATAGGGAACTCGAAATAAAACTGTAATTACATCTAGAAAAGAAAATTAACAAGAAAATTGCACAATGAAACTACAAGTCTATGATACCATATATTTATGACAAAATACCACATGAAATCAAAAAAATTAAATCATTATCATCATTTAAACAAAAAAGTAAAACATGGATTATCAAGACTCTCGAATTTATTTTGACACATTTTTGAATAGTTTATGAAATTGGTTTCTTTAAATTGATGATTATCTGAGTATGTAACTTCAAATTTATTGATTGTTAATTGTTATTACCTTCAGTTAACCTTAGAAGTTCTCTTCGTAAGGTTTGTTTTTCAGTTTATTCATAAATATGTATATTCATAAAATTTTTGAACTGTAATTATTATTATCTATTCATGAATGAACTAATATTATATTATTATTATAAAATGTTCCTAACGTAGAGGGTGAGGTGCGGGGAGGAGGGTTAAAGTTACGAATGTCATTCGAGCGTAAACATTTATTTCTCAGCAAGCCCTAAGTGAGACCTTTTTACATT
Organism: Zygogramma bicolorata; assembly: GCA_032362365.1. NCBI lineage: Eukaryota > Metazoa > Arthropoda > Insecta > Coleoptera > Chrysomelidae > Zygogramma > Zygogramma bicolorata. The sequence continues at coordinate 115,738 of JAVJAQ010000611.1, forward strand.
TTACTCGTTTGCGAAATCCATTCAATGTGGGAAGTTTCGCTGTAAACTTGTTTTTGTTATTTGTATAATATGCGGAATTGACCAATTCAGGAACGCTTAATAAAAAACGCCGACAAAAATTTGGCCATTAGTCAAGCACGTTAGTCCAATAATAGATGAACTTTTATATGTCACTGCTCTATTTTGCTAGATGAATGGATGGACTTATTCATAAACTCTGCCCACACCAATCTTTGTAATTGAGCACTATTATTACTCACGTGATGATCGAGGAATAAAAATTCTAATGAACCCATTGAAGATAACACGATGGCTGAATGCGCCGTACGGAAGCAAATGCCAAAAAACCATAGAGAGAGAGAGAGAGAAGATAACACGATATCAGCAGCTCTGCATGATGAACTGAATTGAAAGTGGGAGAAGTTATTTTGGGTTCCAGTATCGATTTGAATCACTATCAGCTCTTACTTAATTTATCATTTTTTTCTGCTCAAATCATAGTTACGATTGAAACATCAAAGCACTTGCATTTGACTTACATTCTCAGTTTTTTTCTGAAATGATTGGATTTGTAACACTTAGCCTGATGAATTTGATCTCATGACTAAATTCAATTGTCCAAGAGCCAAAATCAGTGAATTTTTGCTCCAAATTCTCTGTGGAATTGAATTAAGTGAAATTGGTTCGATGCACGGGTATATCAAAAACGGTAAGAGTTATAGGAGAGGTCAATAATGGGTCATAAAAAATACAGGTGTTGTACTCTTTGGTCCATCCTCAACTTTGTATTTTCAAACACGGACCTGTGTTTTCATTTTATTTTTCCAACAGCCGGAATCATACTAAATAAGTACCTGTCGAAATTTTCATTTCATTTCAGAAAACTAGGGTTCCATGGCATTTTTTGTCCTAATTATTTTCAGAATTCTCCAAATATCCAATATTTACCGATGATGACCTGATGCTTTCGAAACAAATCAGAACTCCGACTGATATTTCATTGGGCCATTTTTTTAATGGAAGAGAAATACGGGTTCATATTGAAAAATTTAAAATTAGAGGTGGCCGAGAGAAAACAACACTTCGTGAAGTACTTTATTGAGAATAGTTCTACGGTCCATTTAAAGTTGCAGTGGAACACTGCGAACAATTACCAGATATAAGTGAGAATGAAAATCGACATTTTTTGTATTTTTTCCTATATTTTGAAAAGCAAGGGCCGGCCTGAATTTCTCACCTTCCTCTGTAACTCATTAGCGTTTCACCTATCAGTTTCAGGAAAAATAGATATTTTTCTGGAAATACTCGTTTTGTATAAGCGAGTAGAATTTTTTAGTCAAGGATGATCAAAACGAACCCATTCAGACATAATTTACGGTGAATTTTCTTTTTCCTGATGGTAGACATTTTCACAAATATTTCAGATCGGAAACTTGGAACGAAGTCCTCTATTTCACTCACCCGGTAAAACCTTGGACAACGAGAGCGAATTCGTTGCTGAGGTAATATTCAATTGTAATAAAATGGTAATATTCAGAGCGTGAGATTTTTATTCCATTGATATCGTCACAAACTGTTATGCTTTCTGTTTCCATTCAACTGTAAAAACGCATGCGTGCTACATCAGATGAGTAGGTCGTAGTTGGTTGATTTAGTTTGTCAAACAGGTCAGCAATAGCATGAGAGCACCACCATGATAAAATAGCGAGTCCATAGACGAGTGGTTACAAAGATAGCTGGTTTTGTCGATTGCTATTGGTTGAAAAAATAAGAGGATTGAGTTTTAAAAAAATTGTAAAATTAAATTAAAACAGGTCAGATACAAAAATATGTGCGAATTCGATTCGAGAAATATACGTTCCTGGAAAACTTCAACCTTATTTGAATGCTCTTACCTTGGAAGTATGAATATTCAATAGGTCCCTCATGTTCCGGTCTGATATTCATTGGTATGATATTCTGAACTTCAGGCGTCTTATTACATATATGTTCATGTGATGTTTTAAACAGTTGTTAAAACCTACGAGGACTTCCAGATTGATTCACACAATAATCTCAGCAATGAATTTCAAATTTTCAATATTAATATTGCAACTCGTATTGCAATTTCCCAACGTATAATATTTTGGATACCGTTACAATATTAATGTTTTCGTCAAAAACACTAGACCTGCGGGTTTGACTTTACTAGACCCGATCAACCTCATCGATATATAGTTTTCCGATTGGATTGAACCACTCACGTCAATTACATAAAATATACGATTGGCCCCAACTGATCGCCTTGAAGAAAAGTGAAATTACGAGGTAAACGGGTTTGAAATTGATAAATTTCCAGTAAAAGTAGCCAACGTCAGATTGTTTTGTCTCAATTATCTGTCATCTGATGAGTTATCTTTCACGAAGTGGAGAACGAAATAATATTGTTACGAAATCTCCTAGCGCCGGTCCTGTCTCTTGTAAACGCGAAATAATATGAGGGGTCGAAGAGAGAACGTCATTTTCCAAGAATTCTCGATTCGCGTGGCGAATTCGATACACATCATCGAGACCTTTCTGGAAGATTCTCCATAGGCGTACGCAAGTATAAAAGGGGAGACACTTCATCGCGACAGGGGAGAGGTTATCAGAGTTTCTAGCTTAGTGGGGAGAGAGTTCTTCAGAGTTTCTAGTACAGAGAAATTTAGTATTGCTAAGTGCAGAAATTGAAGTGTAGGGAGAGTTTATCAGTTTGCTTGAATGTGGTTGACAATGTTCCTTGCTGAATGGCAATGGTGGTTCGGACTTCCATTGTCGACATTATTAACTATATTGAAACCTGTTGCTAAGAACGAAATGATAAAGATAAAAATACAAATCAATTGAAAAATATTAAATAAAGAAATGAATGAAATAATATTGTGTCAAGGAATGATACCTCACTTTTCTTGTCAAAATATCATTTCATTCATTTCTTTATTTAATATTTTTTACTCGATTTGTATATTTATTTTCATCATTTCGTTCTTAGCAACAGGTTTCAATATAGTTAATAATATAGACAATGGAACTCCAAATCATTGCCATTTATCAGAGTTTCTAGCTTAGTGGTGAGTCAGAGAGTGATTCAGTTTTCTAGTAGGGAGAGTTTTAGTACAGAGCGCTGGATAGTTTAGCTGAGCAATGTAAGTGACCCGATGAAATATCATAACAATATTAAAGAAGACGTAGTCCAAAGAAGACAGTAGTGTTTTCATTCATGTTAATTCGCAGAACACAAGAAATTTGACGTTATGACATTTGACATATTGTTGTGAAGTTGAATTCTTTCAATCGAATAAAAGCATAGGCTTCTAAGATCCACTTATATATTGCGAGATGAACAGAAGGTTGAATTAAATCGACTACACGCTATAGAATTTGATGAGGATAATATAGTAGGAGAGCCCACGATGCTAAATCGGGATTTATTCGATCGGGTTGCGAAGCTAAGATGACAAAAAGAAAAAATGTTACATAATGTATACTTTTTCATCGGTGGAGGGAGCGGCTATAGGCTTTTGAAAAATGTAAAGAAAACTGTTCCATGGACATACTCGAGCGCGTCAGATATTGATATCATCTATGTCCTACATATTTTTAAAAATGTTCGTATGTTAATCTGATTGTTTCCATGATGGGGGTGGTCTTACGTAAGGGTTGAAAAAGAAAAGAAAAAAAACTTTTTCTCGAGGGGATGTTAAGTGAACCTAAAAAAAAGCTCTTATTCAATAATCTGACAGTTTGGATGTGACGCAGACTCGCGGCCGTTAATAGAATGTGAAAAAAAAAATCGTCATTTTGGAATACACAAGCGCGTCAGATAAGAATATATACGGTTCATCTTTACGCCCTATTCTGACAATTTGTCTTTTTTTTCAAATTTTTTAAATCATTGAACTTAATTGAAAATCTCAGGAAAAAGCATGCAAATAAAAAAATGTATGCTTTTTTTAGTAGAATACTTGTATTCATAAGCGAATAATTATAAGCAATTGAATTTTTAAAATTCTAAAACGTTGGATATTCCTTGTAAACAATATCATGCCACCAACGAGTCTGTGTGATCAACTGCCATGGCATGATGGCAACAGAAACCAGAGTGGGGACGGAGTGAGAGAGCAATAGATAGAGAAAAAGTGAGAGAAATAGAAACGTGGAGAGAGGAATACAGGCATCACGTAGCTGCACGCATTAAACTTTATCGATGAATTTTTATTATTTCGGCTTGTGGAAATCGAGATTATATATTTTTTTCAATTCTCGAATTATTCCCTTCAAAATGAAATTAAAATTAGCCACGCTCGGGAATGTCGAGATGACGTTTTTTTTCACAACTTTGTAGCCCTCCTCCTTCTTTAGGTCACTCTCGAATTGTCAGATTAGTGGAATATACACGTTTCAGGATCTAACTCATCCTACCTTAATCTGACGCACTCGAGAATATCAGATGATCTTTTTTTTTACTAATCTGATCCTTTATCCTTGAAGGGCGGCCATATATATAGGTATAATAGGGCTCATACATGGTGGAAGTACTTAACCGGGTACCTCCTGTATATTAATCTGCCGCGCTTTAGTAAATCCCGAAATCCCAGCTTGGGCTCTCCTATTATAACAAATTTTGAGATGACGTGTGATTGGCTAATTATTTTTGTTTAAAATTGGTTTCTAGACACGTATTTCTCTGCCGAACAAGATCCACCCTGTACGGCGTAGGTCACTCGGCCTCGACTGTAATCGAGAATTCTAGCGATGATGTAATCGACGAATGCCATCTTATATCGTGGTTAGACACGAACACGGACAGCAGTCCGTTGTCGGTGACGTATGTGATAATTACAAATTAAAACTAATTCAACGAGGCGAAGGACAGAGCAGATAGAGAGCAAACGGTTACGAGACCGACTAGTCTCTCGCTATAACAGGGTTATTGAACGCGAATCACAATACGGCGCGGGTAGGCATACCAAACTACAGGTTGAGGAGAGAGTTCCATCACTCTAGTCTCATCACGACAATTCACGATTGGAATCCATCAGTAACTATTATATTATCGAATTGCATTCATTATCATTATACCACTCGAGCATATTCTTCTAGTAGTTGATAGCTGAACTATCAACCAAAAAATTGCCCGGACGTGCTAAAACGATCATCAACTTTGCCATAGCCCTATAAAAACCATACGCTTCATAGTAATTTTTTTTGTTCGGGTACATTTTGATTTCAATTGTTTATGCCATTTGATATTTCAAAATTTGAAATTCTCAAGACTCTGAAGTCCCCCTTGAATTTGCCCCATTTAAAAACAATATATTGAGATATAAACACATATACAATACTATGCTGACCCATGCACACTTCGTTGGGCGAAACTATTTTTGGGATGCAATTATACTGTGTAGTTCTTAGTACTAAATTTTTTCAGGTTCATCACAGCTCTTTCTTCTGGGCGCACTCGAAAATGTTATAAACCTTTTCTTCCCCGTTAGACGATGAATTTCAATAAAATACGAAACACGGCTTCCATTTGAAGTAGTTTGAAATTAGGAATCACGTTGTCCCATACAAACTATGACCCCGGTTTTCACCTCCAGAGGGATGGTATTTCGGTGGTATTGGATGCCTACGTCATGACATACAAAGAGCACATCCTGCAAGTTTCAAATCTCTACGATCAGCATTTTAGGCTGTGCGTTTTCATCCCCAAAATAACTTTCCAACCCTTTTTAACACCGTCACACGATTCATTTCAATAAAATACGAAACACTTCTTCCATCAATTCTGTCTAAGAATATTTATACAAAATTTGAAGTAGATTGGACCAAGGCATCACGTTGTCCCATACAAGTTATTCAGCACAAAGCATTTTATATGTATAGATTAACAAAAAAACCTTTGTAGTGATTCAAATATGAAAACTAGCTGAATACTGCCGGGGACTTTTTTGTAGAACTGATAGAGACCAACATTTTTGGTCAACATTAAGTTCGTTTATCCCGAAACGTTTATTCAGAGCACACCCTCAAGCATCACATCTCGCTTTTCTTCGACTGATGAACATATACTATTATATTTCTTACTGAATTTTTGTTCAATCATAATAAAATATAGCCTATATCACTCCTGAATGGTGTAGCTTCCTGTTAATCAATCAATCAATCAATCAAAATATGCTTTATTATCAAAGAATTATACTTCGAAGGCCACGTCCTCAATATCACCCTGTAGTTCCGTTCTCGGTGCTCATTTCTGTGCGTATTGTAAAAAGCGTTGAAAGAAAACGAATACGATTCATCACCTATCTTTCGCCGTTGGCCCGCATTATTCATTATCGTTCTTACGCTCTGAAAGTGTGTATCGTGACTAGAACAATGCCAAGAATGAACAAAAGGAAAGCCAAAAAAGGCCTGGAGAGGATGAAACTGAAGTTGAGGAAATTGGAGAAAATGTTTGATGTATCAAGTAAGTGAAAATTTTCACATTTGTGGGAGCCGATGTGTCCTCCAACTGGGATTAATACTCAGTTTGGAGAGGCATACAACAGTTTGCACAGAATCCATAATATAATGAGTAATATCATTATTTTTCTTCGACACTCACCAAAGATAATACTTTGGATGAGTTGGATCATTCATTCTCAGGCTGGGGCTAATACTCAGTTCTAAGAATCATAATGAGTAATATCATTATGTCACATTGAATCCTTCTTTGGATGAGTCAGACAGACCTACGCAGACTAGGACGTCCATATTTGGTTTCTTTAAAGCACTTTTTCATTCGACAGGTAGTGATGACTCATCGGACAGCTCAAGTTCAACAAGTTCGGGGGATTCGAAATTTTCCACTGTGCCCAGGGTCGTGCAACGTACACCCGAGCCTGACGGGGTGGAAGACGCTGTCGACATCCAACAAAACAATCAGCCGGATGTGATTTCTACTCTTCTTGGTGACAATCCTTCTACAGAAGCATTGTCAGGTCCGGATATTGTGGATGATTTGGCAAAACGATGGACAACGTATCTTAGGTCCGGATTAGAGAGAGACAGTCGACAATCTCTTCTTCGAACATATAATATCCCGGGAAACTGCCATGCCCTTGGGGCCCCAAAACTGAACCCGGAAGTACAAACGTTGCTATCACAAGGTGAGCTCAAAAAAGATAATTACCTGCAAAACCTTCAGGAAATCATGGGAAAAGGTCTGTCTGCTTTGGGGACAGGTATATCAAAGGCGCTGTCCCAGCATGATAACTTAGACCAGGGTCTGATAACGTGTATGGCAGATGCAGGGAAAATATTTACCGATATGCAGCATACCATATCTACACATAGAAAGTACAATTTGACTCCACATTTCAATCCAAGCGTGCAAAAAATTGCATCTCAACAAGGGATTGACGACTTTCTATTTGGATCCGATTTTGCAGACAAGTGTAAGTCTGCACAGTTGATGGAGTCAACAGCAAAAGAACTTCTTCGAGCTCCCCAGAAACGTACTACGAATCATTTAAACTATCCACGTCCTCCACCAAAAGCACGGATGAAACCAGAAGAAAAAAGGAGGGGGGAAGTTCGACAGGAGAGGCACAAAACAACGAAGGCCGAGAGAAAATACAAGGGAAATGCCAGCACCTGGAACAGACGTCGATAGAGGTAGGTTACGCAGGACGAATAGCATTATTTTATGAGAATTGGAAACGCCTTACTCACGATAAAGTTATCCTCAGTTGGGTACAAGGGTATAAAATCCCTTTTGTTTCCAAACCCAAACGAATCACCCTTCGACAGCAACAGCCTTCCGCTGATTTGTCTCGAAGTATCGCTGATCTTTTAACAATGGGAGCTATTCAGCGTAGCACCCACTGTTCGGGAGAAATTTTATCTCCATATTTTTTGCGGCGAAAACCTAATGGTAAACATCGGTTTATTCTGAATTTGAAAGAACTGAACAAACATTTAAATTGTCCTCATTTCAAATTAGAAGATTATAGAACCGCAAAAAATATGATAACAGAAGACTGTTACATGGCAAAAATAGATTTGCAAAATGCTTATTTTCTTGTACCTGTTCATATCAATTATCGTAAATTTTTGAAATTCACCTACAATGATGAGCTTTATGAATTCACAGTGTTGCCAATGGGCCTGGCTACAGCCCCATACGTGTTTACGAAAATTTTCAAGCCTATCATAAACTATATGCGATCCCTAGGATACCAATCGGTGTTATATTTGGATGACTGGTTTTTATTAGGTAAAAACCGAGAACAAACGTTGTTAAATATTGATAACTCGATCCAACTTCTGAAGTCTTTGGGGTTTATTGTTAATTACGATAAAAGTATTTTAGTACCTTCGCAAGAAATCGAATTTTTAGGTTTCTTATTTAACACAAGAAAATGCACATCGCAATTCCATCTGATAAATCCGAAAATATTAGAGGATTAATACAGTTCTTGAAATCAAAAAGAGTTGTAAAAATTCGTTTTCTTGCTAAAATCATTGGTACTTTAGTATCGGTCTGTCCAGCTGTACCATATGGATGGGTCCACATGAAAGAATTGGAAAGAGTTAAATATTTAGCACTTAAAAAATGTAACGGCAATTATGAGGCGAAAACCATTCTTCCAAATAATATACAAGATGATTTGGATTGGTGGTTGAAAAACATTAGTAAAGCAAAAATGACTTTAAAATGCAACCATTACGCATTTACCATTTTTACTGACGCTTCTAATTCGGGCTGGGGAGCTTCATGTGGTGATAAAACTGCTAGAGGGTTCTGGAATCCTGAGGAGAGTTCAAAACATATCAATCATCTTGAACTCCTAGCGGCATTAAATGGTCTAAAATGTTTTTCTAAAAACTCTAGAGATTGTGATATCTTATTGCGTATCGATAATATAACAGCAATAAGCTATATAAATCGTATGGGAGGAATTCAGTACCCCAATTTGAACTTAGTAACCCGGCAAATTTGGGAGTGGTGCGAAAGCAAAAACATATTTATTTTTGCGTCCTATGTTAACACAAAAGATAACACTATAGCTGACAAAGAGTCGAGATCTAATAATATCGAGACAGAGTATACTCTAAATCCGAATGCTTTTCTACAAATAACAAAACGATTCGGGCAGCCAAAAATTGACCTTTTTGCATCCTATGCAAATACAAAATGTGAACTATTCATGTCATGGCATCCCGACCCAGAATCACAAGCTGTCGATGCTTTCACTGTTTCTTGGAAAAATTTGGTGTTTTATGCTTTCCCACCATTTCCACTTTTGCCGAAAGTAATAAATAAAATTGTGACGGATGAAGCCCAAGGCATCGTGGTTTTTCCGATTTGGAAAACGCAGCCGTGGTATCCAAAACTTGAAAGCCTTATTATATCTGATACAATTATCTTGCATGCAGAGGAAGAATTACTACTTTCACCTTTCAGAAAACCACATCCTCTGTGGAGAAACCTTTTCCTGGGTGCAGCAGTTTTGTCCGGGAAGCTTATTCCAAACAAGGTCTACCCGAGTCAGCTATCGAAACCATTATGAATTCCTTAAGCCTCGCATCAATGAAGCAATATGCCACGACATATAGAAAATGGTGGACATTCTGTAAGGGTACAGAAGTCTTTGAGGCAGATCCGAATAAGATTATAGATTTTCTACAAAAGGAATATGATAATGGAGCGAGTTATAGCACGCTCAATACACACAGGTCAGCTCTGAATACCTTATTACAAATTAAAGATCAAACATTTGTGAATAGATTCTTGAAAGGTGTATTCAGAAAACGACCCACGTTTCCCAGATATAACGAAACGTGGGACCCCACACTAGTCTTAGAATATCTGGAAACCCTTTCTCCTTTGGAATCACTGAACATGGAACAAATAACATATAAATTAGTTCTTCTTCTTGCTTTAACATCAGCACAAAGAGTTCAAACTCTGTCTAAAATAAAACTTTCGAATATATCCATGTTCCGTGATCGGATAGAAATCAATATCAAAGACCTGATCAAAACTTCCGCACCCAACAGATGTCAACCAAAGATTATCCTTCCCTATTTTCATGAAAAACAAAATATATGTGTTGCTTCAGTCTTAAAATTTTACATGAATAAAACAGAGCAACTAAGATCAGGGGAAGATCAATTACTTATTACATATAAAAGACCGCATCATCCGGCAACAACACAAACAATATCGCGATGGATAAAACGTGGGCTTCAACTGAGTGGAATAGACACGCAGTTGTTTAAAGCTCACAGCACTAGACATGCTGCTACTTCTGCGGCTGCTAGAAAAGGACTCACCATCGAAAAAATACGGCAAGCGGCTGGATGGACTGAGAAGTCCAATGTATTCAACAAATTTTATAATTTGCCTCTAGTGGATTATTCGGAATTTGCAAATTCCATTATGAAATAGTTCATATTTTGTTTTGACTATTAGTAAGATTATATTTACAACAAGGATTGTATATTTGGTGATGGGAAATTAAAACTTAGGAACTCAAATTTGATTCTTAATTCGATCACCATGGCAAAATATATACAGGGGACTTTTGGATCGCTAGACTCTGAACATCTACAGGGTGATATTGAGGACGTGGCCTTCGAAGTATAATTTGAGATTAAACGACTTACCTGAAGGAAGTTCAATCCTCAATTATACGAGATGGCCACGTCCGAATATATCACCCCCGCCCTCCCTCGAAAACCCTATACAGGGCGATCCAAAAGTAATATCGCTCAGAAGATAATGAATAATGCGGGCCAACGGCGAAAGATAGGTGATGAATCGTATTCGTTTTCTTTCAACGCTTTTTACAATACGCACAGAAATGAGCACCGAGAACGGAACTACAGGGTGATATTGAGGACGTGGCCATCTCGTATAATTGAGGATTGAACTTCCTTCAGGTAAGTCGTTTAATCTCAAATAATATCTTATTGACGAAGCGTGTATAAAAGTATATAAATGTAAAATGAATTGAAAACATTTGATATAATGTATAAAAATTGTCACCACAATACAAAACTGAACTTAAACAAAACAATCAGTCACTTATTTAAAATATAACGAACACTAATAGCGGATATATGATATCACAGTTATCACCTATTATTGCATCCTATCCACATATAATTCTTCCAAACTATAATAGGTTCTATCGGTAAGAACTCTTTTAACTGATTTTCTGAAAATGGCGTTGGACGGTAAATATATTATTTGGAAAGTGATTGTACATTTTGAAGCCGTTATATATAATTGAATCTTTAACGAGAGTGGAAGATGGTTATGGTAGTTTGAGTTGATTACTTTGATGAGTGGCGTATTTACTCTGTAATGAAATTTTACTTAATTTATATGACACACTGTTTCAAGTATAAATATAGACACAACGGTGAGTATATTGTGCTGCTTGAAGTGATGTCTGCACGAATCGCGAAATTTTAGTTTACAAAGGTATCTCAAGGCTCGTTTTTGTAAAACAAAAACACTCTGAAAAGCGTTACCACTGCACACTCCCCAGAATGAAATACCGTATCGCAAATGTGACTTTATCGAGGAGTAGTATACTGACTTTGCGGTTGGGTATCCTCAAGGGGGTACCACTCTGGCAATACGTGTACAAATTTGTCCCGCAGTCGACCGCAATCGCTTGATTTTCGTCGGAAATCACGCAATCACTCAGGAAATCGCTCCAGAAATCCGAAATCACTTTGGAAATCTCGAAATCCTATCAGAAATCCGGAAATCACTGCCTAAACTTTGGAAATCATCACCGAAATCCTATTTGGAAATCGCAGTCGCTAGGGAAATCAGAAATTATAATGCATGCATAGAGACGATTGTAGTCATTGTAGATCGAGTTTTGAGATGTCGAAGTGTGAAGTGTCGAAGGGCCAAAAGCGAACAAGTGTTTTAGTGGAAAATATATTTATTCAAATCATTATTAGAATAGCCAACGGGTGGGGAGGTAAGTTACTAATGAATTAAAACCCACTCTCTTCCTTTAAAATAGGTTTCTACTGTACGTGAGATGCATAAATAGTAAACCACGGGTTTCATTGAATTTCGGTCATAGTGAACCATTTATTATTATTAGCGTATTGTTACGTCCTAACGCCGGCCCTGACGAGATCGTAAACGCAGATGATTAATCGCGTCGTAGCGAACGTCATTTTCCAAGAACCGTAAATGCCGCCTGGAGAATTCGAGACACGTCATCGGGGCCTCTAGAGGATTCTCGATAGGTACGCAGATATAAATACGGGACAGGCCTCGCTGCGGGGAGATAATTTGTATTACAGGGAGTTAGTGATTCGGCAGTTTTATTCAGAGCTAAGTGACGAGAGTTTAGTAGAGCTAAGTGGAAAGAGTTTTGTTATTGCAAAGTGCGAAGGTGTAGAATTGTTAGTACAGAGAGTTTTTGTAGCGAGCATTGGAAAGTTATCGGAGCGATTTAAGTGATTGTGTAGTATTGTATTGTGATAGAGAGTTATAATAAAAGTAGTTTAGTGTTGTTTGGTGTTTTAATCGACGAACCCAAGGAATATCGTAACAGTGGTGTCAGAATTGAGATTTTCCAAGGGATAAATCGTAACAATATCATTCGAGGTATCATTATTAGATCTAGTTTATTATTCATTAATTTTATTATTGAATTTATATTTATATCTACGTTGAGTTGACCACTCATCGCGCACTTCGCTTAAAACAAGTTAACATTTTCAGAAGTGAAATGGGTGAAATCAGTATCAAACTTAAAAACGTGTGCATTACTCTAGTAGTCAAAAGTAATAATAAATAAAGCAATGTGATTTGAAATTGAATTGAACAATTGTTATTTTTTTTGGCAGAAATGAATCACAAGAATTGATCGAGTTATATATTACTTAACGAAAAAAACAAGATTGGTCCCATCAAACAAAATTCTTTCTTTCAAAAAAGTAAAAGTCATAGGTATATGCACGACAAAATATTTTTTTGAAGCAAGAAAAATTAATTCTTGAACATCAACTATCAATTCAAGCTTAGATTCAAGCGCATATTAATTTTATCAAATGAATAATTCGTTTGCCTAACTACATTTTTCTGTTACTTTTCTCAAATATATCTTTGTATCGAATCAATAGGGCCATATGATTGAATTGAATTTGACAGACAAGCCTTCGTGCAATAGCTATAAATTTGATTCTATCAAATTTGATTGTTTCATTCAACCAGATTATTATTTTTTGGATCAATATATAAGTAAACTTCGATGGAACCAGAATTTATTTCTCTCAATACATATATTCTCAAATTGAAACATTTTTAGCAAGAACTCCATTTCTTTGCTGCGAAATAATATTTCGGTCTCAAGAATACACATGTTCGGATTAAGTAATATTTGATCGAAATAATGAAATAAATTTGACTAAATGACCGAAAATATTTTCATTTTTTGTAATTCAGGCACCAAAACTACTTTAAAATGTCTCATTTTCAATAACTTATGGCAATAATTATTTTATAATGTTTAGGAAATCTATCGAAATCGGTTGGGATTTCCAAGAAATCATCGGAAATCTCTTGGAATCGTATGCGATTTCCATGAAATCATCGGAAATCCCTCTAAATCTTATGTGATTTCCACGAAATCTCCGGAAATCTCTGGAAATCATATGAGATTTCCAGGAAATCCTCGGAAATCCCAAATTTTTTAGGAAATCATGAGGGATTTCGGCAATACGTGTACGTTTTCTGATGAGTGGTCACCCCCTCGGGTATCCTAGTTCGTTCGAAGCAATTTTCACAGCATAACAACTAGAGGAAGAGGACAATTTTTCATTCAAGTTTTTGACATGTTCATTGAATTTCAGTGAGAGAATTTTCATTATCGTATCAGAATTTCCCCCTACAAACAAACAAAGTAAGACACGAACCTTTTTATAATAGTAGTAGTAAATGTGAATTATGGTATTATTTATTCCAAACGCCATAGACTTCTCTCGAAGTCCTTCAGCAAATAGGCTTGTTACTAACTTCCTACGCCATACCTCAGGAGCAGCATGGTTATTCGCGGACCCGTCAACCTTGAAACGTGGCAGGAGTCATTCACCAACACTGAATAGAAATTCTCAAAAAAAAATCTGTCCCGTTGGTGAAGCGAACCCAAGACCTTTAGGTCGACAGGCAGATGCGTACCACTGCGCTAACTCCATCGCCCCTTTTTATAATATTAGTATAGATTCTTAACATTTTGATTGGTCACATGGCATGAATATTTTTTTTTTGTAAATCATTATCCTTTCAAATCCCGCCTCAATTAAAAGAGCAACAGGATCAGGTCTTCAAAATCCAGTGAACTGCGGATCGAATGAAGCGACATCAGCACGGGGACTCTGATAAATAGAAACGTATATCAGAATCGAAATGTGACGTCAAATTCGACATCTCGGTCCTATACTTACATTGCCGAGATGTCGAATTTTACGTCATTTTGACGTCACATTTCAATTCTAATATGTTTCTATTTATCAGAGTCCCCGTGCAGTTGTCAAAAAAACAAACGATTAGATTGGCTAATGCTTAGCAAGTGAACCGAGTTCGCTCGAACTGGGCATTAGCCTAGTACAACTAGATCATAGGCCCGAATTAACTAAAAACGAAAACTGAGTCAAGGGTGCTCAAAAAGAAAAAAAAAACGACAGAATTTGAATACATTTTCTGTCAAATTCTACTTCTTAAGGGCCACTTGTAATTTAAACTCGGGTTTACGTACAACGTGAATTCAGGCTTTAGTATTAGCTCAAAAACTCGACAGTATAAGGAAGAATAATATTTTTTTGAATGAATATTGTGAAAATCATCGAGTATTGTAAATTTTCGACCAAGTTTCATTCATTTCATTCGAGAACGGTTTTTATTTCCAACCTACTTTCAGATAAACCGAGAAGGAACAGAAGATAGGACTTAATATCAAATTCAAATTTTTGAAGGTTGTATGCAACAAGGGAACTATATTCTAAGACGTATCTGTGCCTTGTAGGTATAATAATTATAATGTTTATTCGCAGAAAGCATAGAATTATACAAAATTTACAGAACTACTAATACTTCAGATACAATTATTCAGCTGTGGAAGCTCAAATGAAGTGAGATATAAAATTCCTGTCATTCGTGAACAAAAAAAATTTGACTGCTTTTTTGAATAGGTACAATGAGTTTGTTGTTACAATGGTTTCTGGGATGAAATTGAAGAATCCCAAATACATAAAACATTTTTGTCCAATAGTTTTTTGGGCATTGGGAACTTGAAGTTTATTTTTTTCTTTAGCTCTTGTCGAATGCGAATGAGAGATAACATTGATTTTTTTTGGTTCTGAAAGTGTATATTAGTGTTTTCAGATCATTAGAAACACTGGTTTTTGGTTATCAAATGAATATCACCGAAATGTCAATTGAAACTGATGACAGACTTGTCACCAATTGGATATTTCGAAAATGTCTAAGATTTTAGTGAACGAATTCAGTCACTTATCCATTCTTCCACTGAAGAGCTCATGATATAATTTTATCTGAGCGAAACGAGATCTGCTATGGTTTGGAATGAAATATTATCACGGTGAGTGAGATTTTTCTACAAATAGCTCTCTATTTGGCTTCGAGTAGATATTCCTATGTTTGCTCTCAATTTGATTCAATTTTCATATAATTTGGTATACAAATTGAGCAAGAAAGGGTGATTTCTATGTAACGCAGTGCTCGTCGTTGCCACAGAGGCAGGGAAGTAGCTGTTTTAGATTGACTACTTCTTTCTTTTTGTGAATGAGTCAAACGTCTTTGAATGATATACACGTACCTATCAAAAGAGTCTCTGTAGACCTTTTTTTGATTTCACTTCTTTCATAGAAGATGTAATTTCCATTTTTTGATTCGGAAATGAAAGCCAAAAAAATAATTATCATCAAACTTCATTCTCTCCACAAAAAACCTAAGTTCCCAATTATTCTTGATGATGAATGAGGTTTCGTCTTTCGGTGGTAATGCTCTTTCTAGCAATTAAAAAGCAGTAAAGGGGTTGCACGATGTCGAAGAATGGAAAATATCGAAACTACAAAATTTATTTCGCAGTTATCGCGAGATTATCTTCGACCCACCAATATCTTACAAACGCAAACAGAACGAAGGGCATCGAATTATCATCATAGGCGGCTCTGTTTCTATGACGTTCCTGTTAGGTATGGATTTTTCGGCGCTAGACCGGAAATTT
The DNA here is from genome assembly GCA_032362365.1 of Zygogramma bicolorata. Classification (NCBI taxonomy): domain Eukaryota; kingdom Metazoa; phylum Arthropoda; class Insecta; order Coleoptera; family Chrysomelidae; genus Zygogramma; species Zygogramma bicolorata. The sequence continues at coordinate 132,030 of JAVJAQ010000611.1, forward strand.
AGTCGCGTCCCACCATATTAACGGGGGCTGCGGACGAGAAAAAGCAGCCCCGGGCTAATGGAATTATGCACAGGATGTTTCGTGATTGCGTCGCAGAATTGAAACTGCAGAAAGATCGTTTCTACAGTGGCGTATCCACGATGGGTTTCGGGGAAGGGTACTCCCAAAAAAACAGGATTCTTGGGAATAGTGTGTTCGAAAATGCAACCACGAAGAAATGGTCGAAATTCAGTTGGAAATATAGGTCGTATATTTACGAGGATCTCTGGCCCGAAAGCTTATAAGCCACCTGGGGCCTGTTTCATAAAAGTGCAAGTCTTGTAGCTACAAGCGAATCACAATAGAGGTACAGGTAAAAAACGAGTGAAAAACAATTATTTAGCATTGTATTCCTTTGTGTTTCTCTTGTAGCTACAAGACTTGTACTTTTATGAAAGAGGCCCCTGAGGGCATACAAATCTATTCATAACTAGTATAACACACTTGTCCTTTATTGCTTCTTGTATATAATAGTAGATTATACCACGAGTCAATAATAATAATAGTCATTCTTGCGAGTAGTATACTCTACTTTATTCACGACTAATTTTTTTCATAATATTCAATTCGAGAATTTTTGTGATAGGACTACAAGAGGGAATAAAGACTTAATCCCTCACCATTATTCCCTAAGGGAATGGTATATAGCATTATACTGCAGAAACCACGAGTATGATACTCACATTACCATTGTATTAGTCGTAAAAAAACATTTATAAAAATTAGCATTTCGATTCCAACGAACTGTGATTGCTGGGGAAACAAGGTAAAAAAAATTGTATTCATGCCTTCGCGAGCCCTAAAGTGAACTTTATGTACTTGTTGGTAACTAGCTGATAATACTCCAGTCTATGACGGTAAAACAAGTGTGAACTGTGTATTCATCCCATACAGCACCGATTCGTATGAAAATTTGGATATTGGTTCTACTTACCCTCTATTTCAAAATCTACCCTGTGCCGAGGGTTGCTTTTTTGGAAGGTGGGGTGTGGGGTAAAAACCACCCCCATTCGAAAAAAAATATCAAAATTTTAGAATGGAGCATGTAATAACCTGAAATCATATTTATATTAGTAAAATTAATCAATTGATAATTTTTAATATAATTTATGGTTCAGTAATCAGTGTCAGCCCTTAACACCCCCCCCCTTATGACAGAATATCATCAGAAAATGATAATTAACATGTTATTTGGCAGTTAATCAACTTATTCAGTATCTATTTGCATTCAATTTGAGATTTAGCTTCTATCTACCACCTACTTCAGAGTTGAGGTTGTGCCTGGGGTTGATTATCATTCATCAGAGGTGAAAACTACCCCTATTCAAAAAAAAATATAAAAATACTAGTATGGAGCATGCAGTGATCTGTAAATACGTTGAATTAACCTTGATAGACAATTTCTGATCTATTAAACAGTTTCGACCCCTAAAAACCACCCTTATGACAGTTTTCATTAAAAATTATATAGAAATTGTTATTGAGTAACCGCGAAACCCAACTGTATGAAAATTCAGATTGGGACTCTACTTCAAAGTTACCTCTGTACTCGGGGTTGATTTTGATTTTTTAAGGGTGAAAACTACCCCATTAAAAAAAGGTCAAGTCTAGATTTGGATGTGTGATCGATTGAAATCATCTTCGAATGTTTTTAAAATATTTTTCAACAACTTTTATTTAATAAAACATTTAGACTTTTCAATTGTCTCCTCGAATTTCCTCGGCACTCCTTTTATTTATTTATATATATATATATATATATATATATATATATATATATATATATATATATCTATATATATATATATATATATACAGGCCTAAAATATAGTTACTATGTGTACTCTTCAATATACTAATGTACATATTCTAATTTCTACAAAAATTGTTTTTGTTTTTTTTTCCCATAACTCGCTTAGTCTTTAAGCGATCAAATCCACCAAAAAAGTATTTCGTAACTTTTTTCAAAGGCTATAAGCTCATTTACATGAATTTTTGTTTCAGATTATACTTTTGAAAAGGTTCATGCTGAAAGGGCTCAAAAAAGGTACTTTGCTCGAACCCTCACAATATTTAACTGACCATATCTTACTCTATTTTCATCCTGCAGAAAAAAATGAAACACCAAAATTTTCAGAGAAGAACAACCTTCAATTTTATACTCTAGAAAATTTTGCATGTGATCAATACTTTTCGAAGAAATGGTGTTTTTTCGTTGAATTACGTGAATGATTTTTCTCAATCTCAATTTTTTTCCAAAACTACGTACTTTCAATTGATGAAAAACTCAGAACTCATTATAAGAACATGAATGAGTGAATTATGGAGTAACAACGATTTTTTTCAAAGGGGGGGAAGAGAGGATGAGTTATTCACAATTTTTTTTTCAACGAAAAAATAGGATTCAACATTTTTTCCTTCATATCTCGGTCAGTTTTGATGCTAGAAACTTTTATAGATAACAAAAATGAAGGATTTTCGAAGGAATTCAAAAAAGATCTTGTAAGTTTTTCCCGAAAAATGCATTGGTTTTTGGTTATTGTACGTAGAAACTTTCCATTTTGGAGTTTGAAAATACCAATCAACTTTCAACAAGCAATTATTCAGTTTGTAGTGGGTTTGCGTACATCACAAATAAACGATCGCCTTTGTTTTTTCAAAAGCTATAATTTTGTTCTCTGCAGGTTTTTCGATTAGATGTATATTTTTCCAGTTATTCGCGAAAAAGAATCTGAAAACGTGTTTTTTTCGCCTGAAAACCGACAATTTCACTCGCGAATAAGTCGAAAAGTATTGCTTTTCAGAAAAAACTTCATTGAACAAAAAGTCCTTAGAATTATTCAATCTATTCATTTCCGCACTTATTTTCAATAAAAAAATTTTCACCCCCAAGAAGGGGTGGCATCCACCCCCAGGGAGAAAGCAACCCTCGGCAGAGGGTAGATTTTGAAAAAGAGGGTATGTAGATCCTGAATCCAAATTTTCATGCGAATCGGTGCTGTATGGGATAAATACACGGAAAAATGGTCATAGACTGGACTATAAGAACATACTAATAAACTAAAATGACATAGTAGTATAATATTATCTCGTGTATTATGCAAAGATCATTTAATGATGGTTATTAATACACGAGCATTAACCAGGATAAGAATCGATCCGATGGTGAGTTTCGTATAGTTTATAAGAGTGTATTAATAACCATTACTTACTTGAATGTTTTATGGGTGAATACCTATACGCTATTTGATTTTTTTGTGTCCCCGAAGGAAATGTAATCTGTTCCATTCAATATTGATAATATTATGTATATTTGACACTATTAATTGCTCTGTAATGAAGAGGGCCAGAAGATTTTTTCATTTTTTTTAATTTTATAAGCACCAGAGGAAAATGTGTTACCAGAGCTATGAAACTTTAGGCAGAGTAGTGACAAATTATAGCAGAGAAGTGACAACCCATTGATTATTAGCTAGGAAAGGGAACTAATATTGAATAAAACATCAACAGTTCCTTAATGCAATCTTATTGTTCTTTTAATGGTTTGTTGAGGCTTAAGTTTTAAATTACCCATATGAAATAACAGAATTGATCTTTTCTGCTTATCAGTCTCATCTGAGATAATCACAATACTGTTTGGCAGTTTTTTCATCATAAAAAGTTCAAAAATTCAAAAGCCACGATTAAGGCAATTTGAATATATCAGTCTTGAGGCTATTCAAACGAAACTCCTAAGGCTGGATTCAGACAGATCCGAAATCCGATCGTACGACGATCTCCAGAAGATGAAGATAGCAAAATTGTTAAAAACATGAGACACAAAAATATTGATTGTAATATCTTTAACCTCAATACATTAAATGTTTGTTAAATCAGTTCAGAATAAATATTCAGGATATCTGATAAAACTGCTTGTAAAACTACCTAGGTAGGTATATACAAATCCAAATATTTTCACTTATCCAACCGAATACAATTTTTACCTTTGAGACTACAACTACCATTCATCACTAATTGGTAATATTGACAGCTGATAGAACACTTATGAACTTTTTGGGTTTACTGTATTCAGTTTGAATGAATTATCATTAGGACAAAAGAATAATACCAAAATACTCGCCAAAATGTCATGTTGTCTGGCTAAGATATTCTGCTGACACTCCTCCCTTTCATCATTCAAGTTCTAACTAAATGATGAATATAATGGATTTTTTATTATTATTTATTACTTATTATTATTAAGTACAGTAACCAAAGTTGGCTAGCAGTAAGTTAAGCCCTATTTGATAATTCTACTTTTTTGAGAGTGCATTTCTTAAGAGTTTCCTGTGGCATTGATGTCCAAGTTGAATAATCATCATCTTCAGAAAAGTGATAAATATCACTAAATTCATTCGTAAAGTTTGATGACTAGGAAAAATTAAAGTTCAAGCACCTGACAATACCTGTTCATCCCATAACAAGTGAATGTTATCTGCAAGTACAGATAAATTGAGATAAGTTCACACAAACCAGATAAAAAAAAGTAATTTTCGGATTCCTACGAAAATCGTGTACCACAAATGCACAATATTTGCAATTAGGAATTTAAATTTAAAAATTAAACTTCAAGGACGACTGCTATTAGAGTTGAGTCAGAGTAGCATCACAGATATTTATATATAAAGAGGGGATAATGTGCAATAAAAACAGTTTTTATCGTATTCGCAAGTGATCTTGACCTAAGTTCTGATCTCAATTAGATACACCTGCCTTCAAAAACGCATATAATAATAATCATTTGAAAGCTATGAAAACTATTTCAATCAAAACATCTGAGAACAGAGCAATGGGTTCATTTTTCAGTTGAATATGCTCCACACAAAAATCAATAAGTATCTTCCTTTGCAATGAAAAAACATCCCAAAGGTAATAAATCACCTGACTGTTAGTCAAGTGCTCATTTCCATATATCCACTTGTTTTGGGTGTCTTTCCGCCTGTCCTGTTTTTGGGAACGGCTGTTTTTTTTTTTTTTTAATTCATTATTTAACGTCGGCCTATTTCCGCTACCAAGGCCAATCACCGACGCCGGTGAGCACACTTCCCCCAACCGGAAATTTTGCCGAACCCTCTGGTATTCCAACCAGAGGTAGGGATCTTTAACGAGCCCAACATCCATGGACTCGGGACCGACGGCTTAACGTCCCCTCCGAAGGACGGCATATCCTCAATATATCTTGTGCTCATTGATATATTGTCTGCGAGCTATGATATGCTACTTCGCTGCAGCTGTACGGGCTTTCGACACGGTATTTCCCTGTATGGTCACCCATCCAAGTACTAACCGCGCTCGGCGTTGCTTGACTTCAGATATCGAATGACTGTCAGTCAACCTGAAGAGCTGGGCCATGCCCGGGAACGGCTGTTATTCAGAGTTCACTGACATATAGGGCTAAAAAAAGGTCGCCGTTCGTTTCTGAACTTGAATATATGTCATTTTCAAGAGGATCATCACTTGACCGTTGCTGATAACATCACAGTTAACATCTAATTGCGGGGAAGATATTAAAAAGACCTAAATAGGTATTCACTCATTCTGATCACAATCTACGATCAGTACAGTTATGGGTTACACCTAGAGCCGCCATATTTCGCTAATTGGTTCATTTTAACAGTGCGGTGAAACTAAAAATGAAAACTCACCTCGACACAGTTCCAGTAATAATTTTGATGAACCACTATTGTTATTGTCGAAAACGATATAGTTTTTTTTAATTATACAATCGTTCACTTGTTCACTAATCCACAAACGCAAACGCCCTTCATGACAACTAACATTGAGTACTCATCGCGCAAACGCATAAACAATTGAAAATGAATCGAAAAAATACGCCTCCTATATAAACACGCCTTTTTTTCACGGAACCATAGAATTTGAAATTGGTTCTGTGTTCTGTGGATATGAGCCGTTCAGCCGTTCTCGATTCATTATGGTATCACTCAAACGGTATATGCTTTCTCCGTGTCTTTCTCTGTTTCATTAAATTCATTCAAATCGAAAGATGTACCGGTGTCAAAGATTTTATCAATTTCATGTCATCTGTTACTGAGCCATATCTCAATCGAGAATGGCTGCGTCTAACAGGTTACAGCACTTCTCTCTCTCTATGATTTCTTGGCATTTGCTTTCGTAAGGCACATTCAGCCACCGCGTTACAGCACTTAAAATTGCTTCACAAAGTTTGACATTTCTCTTATGGATAGTATAACTGTCAAATTTTGAGCAGCGGCTTTAAGCTATACGCTGTTAGACGCGGCCATTGTGAACGTCTAACATCTGTCAAACGTCAACTGTCAATTGTGCTGGAAAATTGTTTTTTTATTATTTGGATTGAATTTAATATTTTATTTTATAGCAGGACAGGACAAGGGGCAAGGGGTTGGAAAATAAAATTCATAGCAAGTGAAGAATCGAATAATTTTTCATAGCAATCTTTCATTTTGAAATTTTGACCAGAAATTACCATAACCTCTCGAAGGACAGAAAATTTCAGTGAAATTTATGAATGAATACTCCTTTAGCAGAAAATTTAATATAGAATGGCAGAAGCTGGAAGCCCCAACGAGAACTCTGGGGATGTTTCTCGTAGACGTTCGTTCCCCCAAAGTAATCAGAATATGCGTCCTCCCTATTCTGGAAGAGGACGTGGCCGAGGAAGAGTTGATCCACATGTTATGAAAGCTATTAATCTCTTTGGCGTAAGAGATTTGCGAGAATTACTCGACCGGAGGCACCAGGAAAGCCAGGCAAGTAACTAAGTTAATCGAAGTTATATTTGAGAGAAAACTGTTTTGGTGTACCTAAACTGATGCTTGTTCCTAAACTGTTGCAAATTGAATTTTCAGTTCTTTTGTACCTTATTTTATGTCTGCTCATTGACCAAACTTTCAATTTTAATTTATCTTCAAGATTCATTTTTAAAAAGTTCTCACAATGCCAATCAATGGAGTCTTTCATAAACAAAATTTTGAAGTAAAAGTGTCGTGTATGATCACTTCCAGTGTGACAACTTCCTTAAAGCAAAAGGATTGTAAACAATTTTTTTCATTTTCAATGTCAATTGTGAACACAAGAATTCTCAGGATCAATCAAAATATATCTTGTGAATAAGTTTGTATCCTGATTCATAGTTTCTCATGTTCTTAACTGGATTAAAAATAGTATCTTTCACTTCCAAGATGAAAAAACTACAAACGAAGAAAAATATAAAGTTTCTGTAAATTTTTTTCAGTTTCAAGGTGGTCCCCCAGCTGATCCATCTCGAAATTATTTGTCAGACCCAGAACGAGAGGATGCATATCATCACCAGCAGGTATTAAGTAGAAGGGTTTATGTTATTCCAACCATAAATTCTCACTATTTATTGAGATTTGTTATACATTGAAAAAGTATTTTTGAGAAATATTGATAATGAAGGTATGAAACACAATCTTCAGGGTACTGGTCCCTATGTCAAGGAATTGCCTTAGGCTCTATAAGGAGGCTTTAAACAAATGATGGCGATATTGATGTGAATTTCAATAATTCGTAATGCTTTTGCTGTTTGTAATTTTCATTCCTCTTCAAAATGTGTATGGAGTCAAAAAAAATTATATATGAGTAATCGAATAAAACTTTGAATGAAAATGTGAGTGAGTAGTACTAATGCAGAAGATTCAGTTGAAAAATGAAAGTAATAATAATAAAAAATATTTATTTATTTAACGAATTAGTTTGCACATTAACCATGTTGTGATAATGCAAATAAAAAGAAAATAAGGTCAATAAAGTCAAGTAAATGCAGAGAAATAATATAAAAAAGGTATATACATAGAAAATGACAAGAATGAATAAATATATCTCTGGATGTGTATAGGACCATCACATCTACGTCACAAACAATTATCACAAATAATATAAAATATAAATAAAAAAAAAATAATGGAAATATATGGAAAATTTCCATTACCGTATCGATCGGTATAACTGATATGAATCTAATTGAAAAATAAAATGAGCCCTTTGTAGTATAATCTCTTAAATAGTCTTTTTTTTGTACACCTAATATCTAGCATCACTTGAAAGGAACAATTGTACAATTTAAGCAAGCCAATCCAGATATTTCAAAATGTCTATGACCTATATATACCAAAAAGTATTGCGCCACATTCCTGCCGCATTTTTTGACATCAACTAGAGAACAGAATTGTTTGAAATAGGGGAAACTGTAGGAATTACAAATTCGGAAAACCAGTCAAAGACGGGATTGGCTTGCCCATACTGGGATAAATCGAATGAAACCCATGAACTATAAAATTCTATCTTCACAACAAAATTACAACTCTGGTATTGCGTGTGTAAACAATTCTTTTTGAAATCTATGGCGAAGAGGACTTACATATGAAACAGTCACTTTGCTGAAAATGTACTTCCCACAGAATATATTTGTTGTAAATTTAGTTTCTATATAGATGTCCATAAGAAAAATATTCGGGTCATTCTGGGAGAAAATTATGTCTTTTCCCACATTTAGTGATATTATTGGTAATGTGCGAAGTACGCAGTAGGGGTAATGAAAACGACAGCAGCATGCCTTGTGAACAAATGGAGCCTTTTTGGGGGACTGTTATTTTCCGCAACGCTTTGGGCATGAAAGTTGAAATGAATGGCCACATACACCATGAGGGTTTGACTTTAATGACGTTTGTGTCACCCTTATCTATAAAAAAAAATTCAAATTGGAATGGAATTAGTTACTGGTCTGGCATCTCTGGACCTGCACGTCAAGGAGGTTGCGCTAATGGCCATGCTACGATTGCGCACGGCTGGTGTAAACCCCGAGGTAGGAATGGGTCAACTGAGGCGGGGCCTGTGGAGGGAGGCACTCACTGCGGTGCCTCTGCTACAGGCAGCCAGTGACGCAATTGAACCCAGGTTTGTGTTTAATAAACCCTACAAAATACAAATAAAACAGAACACTGAGGCGGATGCTGCAAATGCAATACGCATATACACAGACGGCTCAAAAACCAAGGAAGGATCAGGATGTGGAGTTTACTCCAGATCACTTATTAGCATAAGGATTAAGTGGGGAATGGGAAAAAATACCAGCGTGGTTCAAACAGAACTGGCTGGTATCTCAATCGCCACAAAAGAGCTAACCAGAAAAGGAATTTCTGGCAAAAACATAATAATCTGCACTGATAGTAGACAAGCCCTACTAACCTTGAATGGACAACGTATTATCTCAGGATTAGCACTAGAGTGCCACCAAGATTTAGCTAACGCCTCGGTAGATAATAATATCCTACTAAGGTGGGTGAAAGGGCACGACAGGAGCAAAGGTAACCGCAATGCTGACTCTTTGGCCAGGATGGCGGCTGGACTGAAAGTTTTGGGACCAGGTGACACCCATGGCTTGACTTCGACAATTGCGGAACTAGCCAAACATTACACCCATACTCAATCCCTTAAGAGATGGGATGAAACCAAAGGATGCAGTTTTGCCAGGATCACCCTGGGCGACCCTGGGAAGCTGGATCCGAATAAATATTTGGCGATGAGCAGGAGGAACCTACGGTTAACAATGGGATTTCTGACTGGACACTGTCAGCTAAGGAAACACCTCTATACTATGGGGCTAGTGGACACACCTCTATGCAGGATGTGTGAACAGGAAGATGAAACTTATGTGAATGTCTGGAGCTATCGTCGATAAGAGAGTGTGTGTTCGATGAGTCTTGGCCTACACCTGCCGATATTAAGGAGATGTCCCCTGGTGACCTGTCCTCCTTCCTGTATAAGGCAGGATGGACAATGTTCTAGGAGGGCGACTCCTTGGGAGGATGTACAATGGGCCATATTGTGGCCTAAGTGCTGTGGGTCTATACTCACCCCCCCCTACTCTACAGATACAGATCAGATTGAAAGTATTCTATTTAAGCCAAGAGACGAGACATGTTTGGAACATGATGCAATTATTTGGGCTTGCTCGGAGTGTTCGGTTGATAAAAGAAAAAAGCTCCATAAAGAACGAACCAATTTTCCAGAGTAGCTGATTATATTGCATTTTAATCTTCCAACTACTGACAAACATTGCTTGAACTGGCACTCAAATTATGAAAAAAATTATGTTTCATGTCTATGTCCCATCTCTTCTGGACGTTTGGTTTTACGTAGCAATTCTGTCTGCAAATATTCCATTTTGTCTTCGAACTTTGTGCTAAAGTATTCATTTAACAAGTCATTGAATTGTCTTTAAAAAAGTTGTACCAGTTATCGACAATTCCCTTTAAATTTTACTTGAAATTGATGAATGCATGGACTTGATTCACAAAAAGTTTGTAAACAGAATGGGTCTGCTTTGATTGATATCTTTTTTATTGTTTACTAAAGCAAACAATCTAGTTCTATTACTAAGTAAATTTTATTGCCAGGAAAAACTTAGACGTACTATTGAATAACTCGTGATTATTGAATTTGAGAAAAACTATTTCAATAGGTTACTTCAAACAACGATATTTATGAATGCATGCAACATAAAGAATTAAGTAGTCGGTTCTAATTCAAACTGTTCGAAAATCCTTTTCGTCTACCCTAATTCAGAATTTGTCCATCTTTAAAGGAACGCCCTGCTCTGTCCCATCAAGGAGGCTATCCTTCCCGTGGCCCGAGAGGAAGAGGAAACGTAAGAGGGCGCGGTAAGCCTACTTTCATCCACAATCCGATGAACATAAAAGTCCAAGTCAGCACTTCGACCGGAGAACGAAACTATCAAGTAGACGAGAACGACACTCTACAGGATATCCGACACGTCCCAGACCACGAGTACGCCTCACCGTTCGGCGAAGGAACCAGAGGCAGGGGAGGGAACTGGAGGGGAAGACCTAGGGAACCCAGAGGAAGAGGCTACGAGGAGAGAGGTAGGGGCGGCGAGAGAAGGGGAAGAGGCAGAGGAAGGGGCTTGCCGAGTTGGAAGGGAGAAAATGGCGAGTTACGCGCCAAAAGCGCGGAAAGAGGCGAACGATTCAACGAGAGAGAGGTAAAGGAGTACAAAGCGAGAGGTAGGGGAAGGTACGCGAGGAGTAGGAGCGTCGAAACGCGGGATAAGGTGGAGGGGAGCCACGCGGAAGGGGAACAACCTGCAGGTAGAGGGGACGGCGTCAGAGGAAGGGGCCATAAAAAGGGGCGCGGCAAGCGACCTTCGTTCAAGACCGACAAAAACGCACAAGGTTCCGGTAGCGCTGCAGAGCAGTTTGTAGATGCCGAAGAGAACAACCCCGAGGAACCTGAACCTAGTGAAGAACACGAACAGGCTGCTGGAGGAGAGGATGTGTCAGGCCTCGCGGCTTACATCCGAGAGAAATTGGTCATAACCACCCAGGAAACTAAAAAGAGATCCGTCAGGTTCGATTTGAAAGATGGCGGTGAAAAAATTGCCGAAACGAATCCTGAAAATGAAGTCGGTGACGAAAAAGGAGAATGCTTGGTACTAGAAAACTCTGACGTCGATACCGAGAAAGGACCTGAGCTCACGCATCTTGAAAACGAATCAAACAGCGATAAAAAAGGGGAAATTGTTGA
>JAVJAQ010000612.1:0-132500 GCA_032362365.1 Zygogramma bicolorata
TACTCACTATTACCTACTAAGTTTTGCTAATGGTATTAGTAGCTGTAGATAACGGTTGCTTACTTGAAATGAACGCTGTATATCCGCTTGCGCATCGTTAATCAAAGTGATGCTTGCTACTCTCTTTTATATGCAAGTATATGCAAGTGGTCTCGGTAGTGTAGAGGTTAGCATATTCGCCTTTCAAGCGGAAGACCGGGGTTCGATTCCCCGTCGGGCCACCGTGCTGGGTAATCGCACGTTAAAAGGTAAGGCCTCGTTGATCCATTGCTCGCACAAGTTTCGACTTCTGAGGGTTGACGTTCGTCAGCTGGTTAACGGAAACGAACAATTTTAGAACAATATCAGTTGAGAGCTTGAGCGAGCTTATTGTTTTTTTCATGTCGAGTATTCAATGCTTGTTCAGTTCTTTAATACTTAATTTTCCACTCCATTTTAATGGGTTCATGTTGGAAGATCATGTACTACGTGGAAATTATGAATATTATTATTAATAAATAGTTTTAGTACTATGGTTTGTTGTTTTCGATCAGTTGATTAATTGAAAGATTGAGTTTGCGAAATCGGGCATTTGTCTGGAAATTTCCTATATATATGGCCGCCCTTCAAGAATAAAGGATCAGATTAGTGAAACAAAATGATCACCTGAAATTCTCGAGCGCGTCAGATTGAGGTAGGGTGAGTTAGTTACATCCTGAAACGTGTATATTCCAAAAATCTGACAATTCGAGAGTATCCAAAAGAAGGAGAATGGCTACAAAGTTGTAAAAAAACGTCATTTCGAATGATTCAAAAATCACAAAAAATATATAATGTGACGAGTTCCACAGGTCGGAATAATAAAAACTCATCGATGAAGTTTAATGCATGCAGCTACGTGATGCCTGTATTCCCCTCTCCGCGTTTCTATTACTCTCTCAATCCTTCGCCACTCTGGTTTCTATTGCCATGACAGTTGATCACACACACTCGTTCGTGGCATGATATTGTTTCCAACGAATATCCAATGTTTTGAAATTTTAAAAATTCAATTGCTTATAATTATCTCCTTATGAATACAAGTATTCTACTAAAATAAACATACACTTTTTTATTTGCATGCTTTTTCCTGAGCTTTTCAGTTTATTAGGTTCAATGTTTTGAAAAATTGAAAAACAAAATTCGAATTGACAGAATAAGCGAATCCCTCCAGATGATCGTCAGATTATGAGACTGTAACGTCTAGGGCGTAAAGATGAACCATATATATCTTAATCTGACGCGCATGTGTATTTCAAAATGACTTTTTTTTTCACATTCCAATAACGGCCGAGAGTCTGCGTCACATCCAAACCGTCAGATTATTATATACGAGCTTTTTTTTAGGTTCACTTAACATCCCCTCAGAAAATCTGACGCGCTTGAGATTTTTTTTCATTATCAACCCTTACGTACGACCATGCCCATCATGGAAACAATCAGATTAACATACGTACATTATTAAAAACATGTAGGACATAGATGATATCAATATCTGACGCGCTCGAGTATGTCCATGCAATATTTTTTTTTTACATTTTTGAAAATCTATAGCCGCTCCCCCCACCAATGAAAAGATATACTTTATATAATATTTTTTTCTTTTTACTATCCAAGCTTCGCAACTCAATAGGTCTCTATGACGCTCGAGTAAATTCCGATTTAGCATCGTGGGCTTCCCTACTACTAGTGAAACTGTGCATTTCGCGAAAAGTTTGACCTTCAAATTAGATGAATAGTGGTTTACAGAGTTTTGTTCGTTTTCAGTATTGGATTTATATTTTTTATTGTACAAATACGGACTGAAAGTGCTGCTTACTATGTACATCCCATGATACAACAACCGAATTGATAGTAGGTACTGCAAATTTCCTGAAGAATATGAACTCTTTATTTCCTTCGCAAGGCTTTTTTTCCTAGGAGAACTCGAAAAAAGTCGAATTGATATAACAGATTAAAAGCGTTTCGTGTCATAGTCCAGAAAATGAAGCTAAAAAAATGGTAAAATCTCGCAATTTTTTCGTCCAGCACCGATTTGTACAAAAATTCTATTTTCTATTTTGTGCCGTTGTACGCTTTTTGTTTTTCAGGGGTGAAAACTACCCCCTATTGTCAAAATTATAAAATAACATTGAGAACCTAAATATGGATAAAAATAGTCAAATAATGATTGTTTCATGCTTCAGGATACAATTTCATAATCTTTCAACCTACCTCTGAAAACATTGAAATTTTTATATTATGTCTTCGAACTTTAGAATACACTGGTGAGAAATCAACGGCATATACACTCACACACGCGAGCAGATGTTTCTTCTTCTCTGTCTTCCAATATGTATGGAAGGTGATATTCGATCGTAAATGTAGGTTTTAAACGGCTATATATCGCCGAATATTCACTGTACAAAAAATCTGCACACAGGGAAATTTTTGTCATTGAAAAAGCTACAATTCAGTACCATATCGTTTTTTTCGTATCTTCATTATTTTGGGAGATATTTTTAAGAAAATGGTTAAAAACACAAAATTGAAAAAAATTGTTATCTCTTTTAACTCCAATTTTTCTAAAATTAGGCATTTTGAATTGGTCAAACTTCGTGGGTATATTAATATTACAATATAAAGAGAATCACAGAACGAGTGCAATCAATTTTAGTTAGGGGGTACTTTGGGGGTTGTTTTCACAGATTTTTTTCGTAAAAAAAAGCGGGTACGTACCGATCTTATTTTGATCAAAAATCGGCCAATTTCCATGCTAGGGAGACACTTTTTTTTGTTTGAAAGCTCTAATTGAATACTTTGAAAAATATTCCATGAGCTTTCTTCGAAAAATGCAAATTTTTCTCTTTATTTTTAAATCTTACAATTTATACATTTGTCGAGAAAAGCTAAGCATTAATTTGCTGTATCTCACTTCGTATGTGTCGTAGAAAAATTATAAAAAAAGCTTTTTCAGAAGCTGCAATTTGGTTCTCCATCCTTTTTTTGATGAAATACATATTTTTAGAGTTATTCGCAAAAAACATTCAAAGTAGTCGATTTTTTCCTGAAAACACTGTTACTTTCAAATTCGAATAACTCAAAAAATATTACTTTCACGAAAAAAACGTATAGACCATCTTCTTCTTAGAATTACTTTTTTCGTCGACTAATACAGTTGAAATGTAATAAAAAATTTCCATTCCCGAGATGAAGTGGCAACTACCCCCAAGGCTCTAGCGATGACCCCGTCAATCAATCATAAATTCGACATTTCTGTTGTGCCAAACTTATGCAAGAGATCCTGTATGAAAACTGTACCAGGAAAGTTGTTGTTATCTAGCGCGTGATTGCGTACCAACCTATTGTGTAAGTATAGCGAGATCAAGTTTCAAATCGAGTCAAGAATGAGAATTATTTCCCACTAATGGATATGAATCGCTTTTTCATTATCGTTCGCAAGGTAGACACGTCTAGCACTATAGGAGACACTTTCAATATGAACCTCTCCAATTATACATGAAAGCCAAGATATTTTGAATGAGCCGAAGTTCAGTGAAGTTTCTTTCTCCAATTGAACGTTCGGCAATGGAAGTCGTGATATGGATGAACTTGAAATTAAATTCCTCGGTTCAATCGATTTCCTTCTGAGCTGAGACACGTCAGGAGATATTGGAAAGGGTGTAGTGCAGCAACATCTCATATAACTTTGGAAAATATCCTGAAAATACCTTTAGTTCAGCTAGTATTTAGAAAAGGAACCAACACTATAGCAATGGCAACTTTGAACGTGTGTATTGCCTTAGTAAATGTTATTCCGAAATGTGTGAAGAAAACGAGCAATATTGAGCTCACTTCATATTCAGTTCACTCATGAATAATTGAAGATCGACGATACAGTTTTCGCCACAGTGGTCAACCTGTGACTTGTTACCTTTCGTTTCTCACATGTGGTAGCTTTCCATTAAGACATTGTTTTCCTCACATGTGGAAAATACTTGATGAAAAGTTCAGTGTCAGGATTTTTTTCCCGGTGTATTATATGTTTGAATTCAGTTCAGAACACAATGTTCACAATGTTCTCGTTCTCACAGTACAAACTACTTTGTTCACGTTTTAGTCCGCTTTATATCTACTTTCGTGTCGGACGTTTTGTGTGTCGGCTTGTTATGCTCGTGTTGAAGTACCGTATTACGTGGATTTGGAACAGCCCCACTGTAGCGACATTATCCCTACTTTGACTACAACACATTGCCTTAATAGGAACATCGGAAGAAATGTCATCAAGTTTTCAAATTACCAGCATCAAAGTGCAAAGAGGAAAAAGAAGGGAATTCGAAACTGATACGTCCGAGTCGTCCTACTCATTGAGAGGAAAATTCATTTCTACTTGTCAATGAAGCGAATTCTCCTCCCAATTCGCATCTCTGGATATAACTTCAATCAGACATATTTCAACCTGTTTACCAACGAAACTTTTCCCATTATCTCCACTTCATCACTGTTCGATAGCGCGGATAATTAACATAAACTAGCTAGAGATGAATCGTCGGAAATAAATCATGTGGTGTGCAGTTTATATTTCCACCCCAGTGAACACGTAGGTATGAGGAGTTGCATTTCGCGGCAGGAAGGTTGCTTCAAAGAGAGGGAGGAAAGTACAAGGTCCCAAATATTCGTGAAACGCAATAAGCTTCTCGGTGGAATCAAAAAAATCTTAATAGCCTGAAGGTATTAATGTTATTGAACAAATTTTGTTATATGAACAGAGTATGAAGTGAGATGTCTCTGTGCCTCAAATGTAGCAACAACTACCAGCTTTTCATGCGAAAGAAGTCAGTTCTGTCAACGCCTTTCCGTGTTTCGCCAATGCTAGGTATATAGTTACCAATGTTGCGCGAGCAGGCAAATTCATAAAATTAGAAATATACCGTGTGACATAGACTCATGGTACACCCCCGTTTTCTCCTTTGTTCTTCTAGCTATATTTTTGAAATTCGGAACATTGAATATGCTCACTGAACAGCATTTCACGACATATCTGAAAGAAAAAAACAACTTCCAATTTTTCCGGAAACGACATCAACTTTCGATTCTTGAATGGGACACCCTGTATATTGTTACATGATCGGATAGGGATGATCATGAGGAATCCAACGATACCAGGTTTAATGATGTTATCTTCAATGACTGCGGAGATATCGCCATTTATATTATCCATAAGCTCAACGAGTAGTAGAGAGAAACTTTTTCTGTTTTTCTGTCGGGTCAATCCAATTCTCTCTCCCACTCATTGAGCTTATGAATAAAATAAATGGCGATATCTCTGTAGTCATCGGAGATGAAAAAGTTTCTCTCTACTACTCGTTGAGCTTATGGATAATATAAATGGCGATATCTCCGCAGTCATTGGAGATAACACCATAAAACCTGGTATCGTTAGATTCCTCATGATCATCCCTATCCGATCATGTAAAAATATACAGGGTGTCCCATTCAAGAATCGAAAGTTGATGTCGTTTCCGGAAAAATTGGAAGTTGTTTTTTTCTTTCAGATATGTCGAGGAATGCTGTTCAGTGAGCATATTCAATGTTCCGAATTTCAAAAATATAGCTAAAAAAACAAAGGAGAAAACGGGGGTGTACCATGAGTCTGTGTCACACGGTATATAAAGTTTAATGGCATTCAGAAAAGGCGAAAACCTTCAGTTATTGCGTTTTATGAAGAAAAGAACCACTGGAAACATTCATCACTGTTCACTTCTGAGTAAATACGAGGGGGAGAGGCTTATCAATAATTGTTTAAAAAACTTCGATAGAATAGGTTAGCGTACTTGAAGACTGGCAATGAACCATTTCATCTTTTGAACAACTCGTTCACACCAGTCTCAACTACCCAAACAGTAGTTTTATGTGTTGACAGTTGTCAGAAAACAACTACTTTCGAGCTTATTTATCAATATTTTATAAGAATAAAATCATACAGCGAACGGCGTATCTTCGTCTGGCGGCACTGGGCATGTTTTAAAGTTATGACGTGAACATTTTGGTCGATATTTGAATGAAAGAACCTCGGTCGCCACTAGAATTTGATAGTATGAAACCCAGACAACAAAAATCAAAAATGATAAAGCCTCATGAACTAAAAGTCAATATTCTCAATGAAAGTTCATTGCTCTAGCTGTGGATTGTTCAATGATGAAAATGATATGTTCATTTACGACTTATACATAATGTAAGTATTATACTTCAGGTTTCTGTAGTATAATGCCATTTATTATTCCCTTAGAGAATAATGGCGAGGGAATAATAGCAATAGTCTTTATTCCCTCTTGAAGTCATATCACAAAATTTTTCGAATTGAATATTAGCATGGAAACGATATAAGTAGGTAGTTTTTTATTTGTGATGAGATGAATGAAACTGAAGAATCATTTATTAATGATAGATAAATCAGTCGTGAATAAAGTAGAGTATACTACTCGTAATACTGACTTATATTGTCTCGGAATATTACTTCCTCGCTGCTGAAGCGGCTCGGTTCGTAAAAGTTCTCTAGAATAATATGTATCATTATTGACTCGTGGTATGATCTACTATTATTTTCCCAATATGAAGTAAAGTACATACCAATCGACTTCTCTTGTTACAGATCTTTTTTCAATAGAACAGCTGAGCTTTGGGACTCCTTGCCCAGAGAGGTTTTTCCTGTGGCTCACAAACTTCGAAAATTCAAATTTGATGTTAATTCGTATCTCCTGTCCCTTGATTCACGCGGTGAATCTGCATATAAAAAAATCTACCGAAGATTCATTCAAGAAGAGAAATATAACGATACTATGATATAACCTCCCTAGACTGAGAACACTTGAATATCCATATAATTTCTTGTATGATTTCTTGATGGAATAAGTTTATTTTTTGCTGTATATGATTTCTAAGATTTGTTTGTTATGTTTGCTATTTCAGGAAATGGCTTTTACAGCACCTCCCCAGCTGATGATACCATATCGAAATCGGTACTCCACAGTGCATAGAAAATATCAAAAATTCAACATTTCATTCATACATCTGAATCTATACAACATGAGTGTCAGACTTTTTCTAACTTCATCAATATGTTCTTTCTAAATCAAATAATCATCAATTTCAACTTATCTCATTCTGTTTGTTTGTTTTATCGTGATTTGCTGGTGATTTTGGTACATTGTTGATTCCATGAAATTAGGTAGGCTGTTTCTATAACTCGTAAAGGGTGTAAAAAATATTTTTTCAAAGTTTACTGTGAGTACTTCGTGATTCAACCAGTTGATTATATTAGGAAGTTCGGGTTCCATTTTCAATTTGAGCATATACTCCATTATTCAGGAGTATGTATAGCAGTTAGTGGGTCGCCGCGGCGTAAGATTTATACCTCAGAATCCAGGGCAGGTCAATGGATCTTCATGAGAGCTGTTCAAAGCTCAAATAAAAAATTGTGGGATCTTGATCACAACAATTTTCTAAAAAATCAAAGGAAAAAAATTCAGCAAATATTTATACCTAATGAATAATATTTGCGTGAATTTGATGTTAATCTATTCATATTTCGCAAAAAAAAACAGTTACAGCAAAAAATCATTATTATAAACCATATACAGTGGCTTCCTTCAATGTCTTCCCACTTTTATTCTTTGAAAGGGTCAACTCAAAAAATTGAAACCTGGGATGATGAAATTGATGCATGAATACTATATTTTGGAGTGGAATTGACAGATGAAAATTTCAGGACTGCGACTGTGCGTCATCTGGGAAAAAAATTAAATGGAAAGAGGGGATACCTCGTCCATAGGTCGATGCCGCAATGACTTCTTTATGAAAGGTGTTTGATTTTCAATTACAGGAAGTCATCGACTTTATGTTGATGATGGCACTACCTTGTACGAGTGGCCAAATATTCCGAAACAGGTCTGCAAGTGTGCCCGTCCCAAAAATTGAAAATTGACCTTCGTGGTATTAGACAGGGGAGAAGTTGTTTTCTGACAGGTGCCAGCCAAAGTCTACTATGTAGGTGATTTGAGACCAACACCAGTCTTCAAGTATAACCATCGACTATGTCGAATATCATCGAGAATACTCTGATCTACTAAAGTTACTGTTGATGCTCCGTCAAAAAGCAGCATGCATTCTGAAGAATTGTTTTCATAGTTCGACTCTTACATTTTCTATATCACTATGACTCACAGGGAATTGTCAAAACATTCTGAAACAATTCTTAAATTTTCCTTGTGTAATATTTCATTATCTTCTTTCATTTCAGGACATACGAAAGTTTTATGCCCTTTCGATCTACAATAAGCAAATTCATGTCTGTATGTTTTCTCATTGTTCCTTGAGAACGCTTATGAGTTCAATTTTCTCTCTTGTATTGATCAAAGGTGCGTTTCTGTCTCGTATGTCTACTAACAAAATAAGTGACTCTGGCTTTTTTTGCTATCCACCCCGCGGAATCTTTTAAATTGACTTTTTCTTCATATTTTTTATTTTTATTTTCCCGCACTGGAGATTTAGATTATCTGTCAATTTATGAATGGAGTGTCAAACAACTTGTGGATTCTCTAAGTGACCTCTGCAATCTGTTGACTTGATCGCAGCAACAAGAATTTATATGTAGAAAAAGTAATCAGTATTACCTTCTTTGAATGATGATATTGGTTTTACTTGATATAAGAGTATCAATGATTCGACCAGGACTTTCGAATCTCATTCCAACTGTTTTCAAAGCTCACTGCATTTTCGAAATCTTATAATATTTTTGCTTTTCTGTATACCTGCACATCTTGGAAATTCAGCGAATTCTCTGAATATGGAAATATCTCCCTCCAGAGATTGCCCCGCGATCAGTGGGTCAGGATTCGTTTTTGAAGAAACGACCAAGGGTTTTGCATGACGATTGAATATCCGTCAGTTTCTAACCGCTGTCGTTAACTTTTTTTTTTCGAAATAACTCGAATTAGTTCCATAGAAGAATCGACTACATCATTTTGAACAGGTTGTAGATTAACGAGTTTGACTCGTCCAGTCCAAACCTGGATTTGATGGGGCGTTTTTGAATGTATTCACTCTCACATCAGGGCATAGGTTTCTGTCTTGTTCTATACCGAAAGTATGCATAGAGTTTTCTATTTTTCCGATATCTCAGCTGCACGAATATCGATTTCAAATTCCAGACGTTCAATTTCATTCTCAAATTCACGTTGTTTATTTCAATCATCTCTCCTCTCCTTTCTGTTTCTAGAGCTAACCGCTTTTTTTATCTGTACCTTTTTCTCTGCATCCATCAGTACCTATGCTGTAAACGTATCTCTGTTTCGGATCAAACCTTGCCTCAAATGCCAAATTCGCAGGCCAAATATAGTCGGGGTTCAGTCTACCGTTGAATCCGGCGATTTGGTCTGGCATATGTCTCCGATTGTCTATTCCTATCAAGTTTCGTATTCGGTCGCGGGTTTTGGCAAAAATGTATCGTCGTCAATGATAAAAATTTCAACTTTTTTTACCGTTTCAAAAGACTTTATTGAAACATTTTCAAAAATGCCATGTAATGTCATGAAATTGTATATTGTCTAATTATCATTCAACGAAAATGTTTTCTCTCGTCGTTAACATCATCATTAGCAGGATCTCTTCTTGCCGTTGCAGCATCTTCTCAATAATTAATCTCACACAATTCAAGAGGTGTTTTAGTTTCTCTACCAGAGTTGACCTATGATCTCTTTAAATAATTCAACATAAAATTTCCTTATATTCCAAATGTTGTTGATTTTCACCGAATCCAGGAACATCTAACACCGGTATTTTTCGCGAGCTCGAATGATGCGAACCTGCAAATGCCTTCTGAATGCATACTTGTAATTTATTGATTATCTCCTGCAAATTTGCTAGCTGGGAAACAAGATAATCTTCGATAATATAGGAGAGTGCCCTTTCTGAATTATTAATTTCATTTGTGAGCAATAATCGAGATTGAGCAGTGTAGAATTTCGATCAATATCTTCCTAACAAATTGAAACGGGTCTAAAGTACTCAACCGTTGTTTTTTTCTGTCTTTATGTTCAGCAAAGTTTGTTGGCACGGTTCAGTTATTTTACTGGTTCGGACATAGTAGTTGCTTTTCCAGGAAAAAAATCACCTCAGTTCTATCAGATGAGAACTTTTTCTCTGGTGTGAATAGTGCAGAATGATCGCCTTGCAATCCTCTAAAGTCAATGTCTTTCGTGCTGGTAGGTTTATCAACTAGCTAATCAGCAAACACAAACAAACGTTCTGAATGAATCACTACACTGCCACTAAAAATTCCACTTTCACCCACTTACAGTCCCCAACATAAAGTTCACCGCTCATCGATTGCGTAGCTCCCAAAGAGCTACGCAAAAACGTTTGAAATGTACAGCAAACTAAACTAACAGTTATAACCACTAAGGCCCGGTTTCACCAACGGCTTTAATCTGGATTATCGCGCTAACAGGAGTTTGTGAATGCATAATTGCGTACAAATATTCCAGTTAGCAAGATAATCCAGATTAAAGTCGTTGGTAAAACTGGGACTAAGTTGATCCTTGGTTATCAAAACTACGCTCTGCTACCAGACGTTCGTGAGTTCTTGATTCAGAAGTTTAGTAAGAATGATCTACAGTTTCAAGACTCCAAACGAGACTTTCCGAAATGGTCTCATTTCTAGACTGATAGTACTGTAACGGCGCGGGAGCGGTCGAGCATTGGTGTTGCTATCAAGCAAAAAACAGTTCTTGAAATACATTAAAATCAGTAGCCTGCTAATTTGAAAAGAATAAATAGTTCATATTTCAAAATACATTTTTTCAAAGAGTTGAACACGAATCAGGAGCTCTTTCCTTCTCTCTAGAATTTGCTCTTTGAATCCGTTCAAAGTCCTACGATATATAAAAAATCCAGGACTACTACCCTTTGATATTGGTAATGCTCAAAATAGAGTCACGTAATGTTTAATTATACTTAATTTCGATCTAGCAAACATTATTGAAGAATTCACATCAATTCAAAATTAGTTTCAAAAACTGAGGAAATCCACTGACAATGTCCATCGAAACCCTAGTATCGGTTTTCTTCTCCTGAAGATGCTAACATAGTTATCGAAACGAGCGTCGAGTGCGTATAATATCAGTTTGGTGTAGGGGTTATTCATCTCTACAGACAGTTTCAACTTTCACACCAAGAGGTTTCAATCTCATCGTTTATTAAAATAGATTGATGTCAAATAGATGTCCTAACTGATGATTATCCAATGATTGCAACATGTGATATATTGAGGAAGCACCTTATTAGCTTAGTAGAAGGCCATTTGAGGATATATTAACAAGTATGGTGAACGTGGGATGGGTGCTATTGGAACACAATTGTTTTTTCTTGTCACGATGACGTGATGAAAGTTAATTTTCATCGAATTAGCATTATTCCCACAATTTTTAAGCTCCTGCGATAACCGTTCGCAGCCACCCCAACCCTTTTGAAGTGAATGAAGAGATAATCTGTGGAAGTACGTTTTACGTCAAGAACAACGTTAATTAAAAACAATACCCCGACTGAATGTGAACCCACCCCCAACCGCGAGAATGAACCGAGGGATAAATTCGTTTAAATGAGGGATAAACTCGAATTTGATGGTACAACGCTTCCATCTGCTGTTATTAAAAACTCACCGGCCTTCATACAGTGACTGACTCTAATTTTCATCCTCTTCCAGGAGTGAATAAAAGTTCAACTTGTTTCCCGAACATGAGACTTTTTAATGATGTTTTCTTCTTTAGTATCTTTGATAATACTAATTTTCTGAATATCTGCCAGATATTCCTACAACTGAATGGTGGTTGTGAAAAATTAAACATGGTACGTAATTATTAATATATATTGTGAATTGTTTTTTTTTGTACCTACTATTTTGAAGCAACGAGATAATGTTTTTCGAATTAACATTTGAGATAATACAGAATTATGTTCAGCAGTAAACAGTTAACTAGTGAAATGAGAAATTAGCGAGAATTTCGAATTTCCCCAAATAGTAGATCTTTTGAACTGCTTTATCTTTGCTGTAGTGAAAAATTCTAACACGAAGAGCTCTTCATTTTCTCTTTTGTTGTGTGATAGTATCCCATAAATGGCACTTTCAATCTGATTTACTTGGGTTCGATATTTAACTTGAGTAATATATTAAGTGATATACAGTCCGTTTTTTTTATGTCGTACCACTATTGGCATCTCGAAAACGGTAAATGATACGAACTCGGTTAAATCAGACAAAAGTTGTCTATTTTAGTGAACAATGAAATGATGTTTCCAAATCGAAAATATCACGGACCGTTTCTGAGATATACGGAGAATATCAAAATGGCTCGTTTTCTTTTCTTTGTGCTGGCGCCTCTATTTTTAGGAATATGGAAATGTGTTCGGGAAACTTTCTTCTCTGTTTTGAATTTGTTTCGATATACTGTGCTTCAATTTTCCATACGACGTTTTTTTCTTCGGGGCCACCCTCAATTTTATTTTTTCAAATACAGATCTGTACTTTTTTTCCTAAATTTGGGTAGTTCCTATTTCCACATATTCTTTGTTGAAATAAATCTCGTTTGCGAATAGTATCAGAGGTTAGTGTACTTCATTCGGGATTTCACTGCTAATCGGACTATATATATATATATATATATATATATATATATATATATATATATATATATATATATATATATAATACCGTGTAGTTTTTTTGGGTGAACAGCAGAACGGAAGTGTACTCTTATAACACCAGTTTTTCCAATATTTCGTTATTGTTTATTACCATCTTCAAGGAAAAGCTGAAAAATTATTATTTTAAGTTATCACTTCAAATAATCAGTAATTAGAATCTTACTGTATTTGAGGTTATTGGTATTCAAAAGGTTGGTAAATTGGTATAACATGTCACAGACGATAAAATATGTTCACAGTCCAATATTGAAATGTTACACCAAGTTAATTGTTTAAAACGCCATTAAAATATTGAAAAGATTAAAAAAATATTGTTGCATATTCAATAGGTGAATACACATAGAAGTCGACAATAAACGGTTGAATATAAATTATGAATTACATTGACAATGAAGTTTGAAATCACACAGTTGAATGAAGTATGGAACATCCAGAAACAGGTGTGTAAAGAGATAGCGCTGGCCCCAAATGCGCCTAATCTAGGAAGCAACGGACAATGAACACGAGAGAGAGAGAGGTGTGTAAAGAGACATCTGCCAGCATGGAACTGCTACCATCTGTTGGAAATTAAATTTATAATTATCAATATTATTGATATTTGAAATTGAAGGAAGTTAACATTGAATCAGAATGGAATTGAGAAGGGATTGTTATTATTATGTGAATAACTATTTCAAAAAAGTATTTAATTTAGATTAGTGGAATCATTGTTGTTTAAAAAAGTCGAATATTTTCATCAATATCAAGTAGATATACATAGATTCCACTGAGGTGCTTGATATCAGTTCTTCTGTTGGGGCAAGATGTCGATTGAGAGATGAACGCTATTTCCAAGAACAACCTCTTAGATTCATTTTGTTTAATACTGAGAATGTTTGTTGAATTGTAATCCATGATATGTCCATCTTTGTAAACATGGTTACTTAGGGCACATCTTTCAGGATGTAACCTACTATCGCTTTTATGTGATGAAATTCGATCTTCAAGAGATCTGCAAGTTTGACCAATATATTCGCTGTCACAGTTATGGCAAGGAATTGAATAAACCAATTTTGATTGAAGCAGAAGGAGAGTTTTATCTTTGAGTTTGGAGTACAGATTATTAATTGTGAGTAAAGTTTTATGTGCGATTTTTACATTTATGTCCCTGAAAATTCTTGTCAGCTTGGAAGTGACTTCACAAATAATGGCAAAGAGGTGAAAAAAACAATCTGAGGCGGATAAGTTTCATTTGTAACAGTGTGAGATTGGAGATTATTGTTATTAGAAATGAGGTCATGGGGAAATCTGGACAATTCTATTCTTCATCTGACGGACCAAGTTTACTCTCGTTATGATTGTCAATGGTATGACAAATGATTGAGGATCTGCCAGAACTGACAGGTTTGCGATACCAATCAATGAGTACTCTATTACTCATCCATCACATAAGCTGCCATAATAGGGCTGATTTTTGCACCCATAGGGATACAGAAAGTTTGTTTGTGAATTTTTTTATTGAAAGAGTGGTAGGTATTATCAAATAGAAAAGTTATAAGTTCAACAAAGTATTTTTCTTGTATGTTACAAATTTGACCAATGCGATCCCATTTCTTGTCTATTGATCTCAAGCAAGCGTCCAGGTAAACATTGCTGAAAAATGAAATAACATCCGAACTGGCAATGACATAATTATCAGGTAACTTTAAATTATTAAATTTGGTAAAAACATCAAAAGAATCTTTAATATAGTAATCATTA
This sequence comes from Zygogramma bicolorata, assembly GCA_032362365.1. Classification (NCBI taxonomy): domain Eukaryota; kingdom Metazoa; phylum Arthropoda; class Insecta; order Coleoptera; family Chrysomelidae; genus Zygogramma; species Zygogramma bicolorata. The sequence goes on from JAVJAQ010000612.1 coordinate 14,497, forward strand.
TCAATTTCATAAGCTTCAGTCAAAATATTGGTCAGAAAAGCTGCTAATTTCTCTGTCGTAGGCAATAGTCGCACTGCCAACACAGGTTTGTGAATTTTTGGGAGTGCATGAAATTTTGAAAGAATACCGTAGGTAGTCAGTTTCTTTTTTGTTTGATTATCTATCTGATTATTAGTTAATAATTTTTCGATTAATTCATTACAATTCCTCTGTACTTGAAAAGTGGGATCTTTATGTACTAACGAATAAGATTGACAGTTTTTAATAATGTCTGTAGACAATTGAATATATTGATCTCTATTGAGAATTACAGTTACGTTACCTTTGTCAGATTCAGCTACAATCAAATTTGGATCAGATTTCAAAAACCGTTTGGTTTCATCAAAAAGATGCTGAATGAAATTGTATCCCATTAATTTGAATTTACCGCCAAAACATGACATTATACACCCCGAACTGTCGAATTGACATTCGAGTGTATTTACTGTATGGCTATAGTATACTGGGGTCCGAACCATTACCATTCAACAGCAACATATTGTTGAATAGTTGGATAGTGTGAAATTATTCCACTCCGTATCCTCTGAATATGAAAATGATTATAACGAATTCAAATGAGAAAATATTTGTGACAAAAATTATTTATAATTTCCTGACATTGACATTCACTATTTCAGTTTTCAATATCGCCACCTCTTTCAGTAACAACCAATAATAAATCTTATTCACTTTCGATTCGATATGCACGTAAAAGTGACATCCAGATATTCCTGTTTCAATGTGATTACAATATGCAACCGATTCTGGAATCCATTTTTTGGGTTTTCTCTTCCCTATGAATGAAGATGAAACAGCTTCAGGTTTTTACAATATCTGTTTATAGGGCAAATTGGTTCATTTTCCTAGATACTTAACTGCAATATCGAAGATATGCAAAAATACTATTTTGTATGGTATTTTTATGAATTTGAAGATTCAATCAACAAATTCATCAAAAATGCGTATACTTCTCCCCTGGCGACCTTTCGGAACCTAGTCTGCTTCCTTCTTCAAGCTCGTTTTTGACATTTTTGAATGAAGTTAAAATTTTTGATACGTAGTGTCGAAATGTGACGCTGACATGACTCATTTATCAATAATAGCTATACCTAGTGTTGATTTTGATACAACCTTCGAATTGCATCATCATAGTTCAACTCCCTTTTTTAGAAGAGGCATCCAACATTGATCCATACTGAATGAACAAGTGGGAATGTTATCCCTTACATGATTGTGAGCACGTTTATCGATGCAGGATAAAATTACCCGGCAGTTCTATCCTTTTCACTATCAAAAAATAGTCGAGCACATCATCTCACTTTTTGTCTCATCTATCAGATTATTAATTTATCCTGGTATTGATGAACGAACCCTGAGTGAAATTAACAACAACTAACTTGAGACAGAACAGAATGGGACAAAAAAAAGCCTACTTGCATTTTGTTGGAATTGAAATAGAGAGAATCGCTACTTGTTCATTGATTAATGTTGGATTCATCTCCTGAAAAGGAAAGCTGGACTGGGGTTTAGCATCTTATCAATATTGTAGTTACGTATCAGGGCAAATATTTGCCCTATAAACAGATATTATAAGAACTTGGAGCTTTTCATCTTCAGTTCTAGGGGAGGGTAATGAGACTGATATCGGAAATGAAGTGTTGAAAATTAGGTTCGGAACAGATATGCAAACGATATCAAAATATAAATATCGTTTGAGCGATACTAGTTGATACAACCAGATTCAAATTCTTTATTTCTGTAGACTTTTTTAAAAAGCATGGAAACAGTAAAGTTTATAATATAAGACTGAATACTAACAAAATCGAACACATGAGACGACATATTGTTAAAAAAAACACAAAATTATAGAATATGAAATAACAACATTGCAATACATGAAATTATTCACAGAACGAGCAATTTAAATTAACTATGATTCAAGATCCGCCTGAAAATAATCAAGTGAATAAAGAACATTTTCATAGAGAAGATTTCAACTTCACTTTCAAAAGTCTTTATGTTATCAATTTGCTTTAGCGACATTGGGAGCTTATTACAAAATTTTATTGATGAAATGTGAACTCCATTCGATACTTTAGTCAATCGATGATTGGGAACAGGAACATTGTGATTTTTTCTTAGGTTATGCCCTGAGAGAAAACATGTATCGTCTCTGTTTCTGAACATTTTACAATGAGTCTTGACGTGAATAAGGGAATTGAAGATATACATCGACACAACAGTTGAAATTTTTTTGCAGTTTCCGAAACACAAAAGACCATAGTTCAGTGTGGAGTGGACATTAGCGTAGTAATGGCTCAAAAGTATGCTAGTTGGAAGAAAGTATCGAAGTTTTCATAAAACGAAGCAGTGCCTCGACAACTTTTACAAAATAAGGTCAATTTGAAGATTCCAAGACAGTTGAGAGTCAATCAGAACGCCCAAAAATTTAGCATCGTCCACCTGTACTATTGTACTATCACAAGACTTCACTAGTGATCTGTAGTCGATTGCTTCAATCGAGAATAGAACCGAATTTATTTTGGGATCATTCAAAATCAACCCATTCTTGATACAATAATTTTCCATGCTCGACACAGCAGCACTTGCTTTGTAGACAGGCCCATTGAACATTTTTCTACGACTGTAAACGTTGTGTCATCCGCAAACCGAACGGTAGACCCACAGTTATTGAATGCAGAAATATCATTAACGAATAAAACAAAGAGTGTGGGGCCCAGAACACTACCTTGTGGCACGCCAGTGGTGAGGTGGCGATTTTCAGAAAAATAAGTTCCAGTTTCGAATTTCACTTTAACAGATTAGGTTCTGCCAGTCAAGTAAGTCTTCAACCAGTTCAAACAAGGACCCCGAAAACCTAAATCATTGAGTTTATCAAAAAGGAGATGATGATTTATAGTGTCAAAGGCTCGGGTCAAATCAAAGAAACTGCTTAGCGTTTCATTGCCATTGTTAAGGTTGGATAAAATATGATCATAGAGAGAAAGTATGGCATCCTGCGTTGATGAACCAGCCTGGAAACCATACTGACAACCAGAAACAATATCAATTTTTGAGGAATGATACGAGTCTGTTGTGATAGGACTTCTCGAATATCTTTGAGAATGGAGAAAGCAAAGCAATACCCCTGTAATTGGAGATATGATGTTTGTCATTATTTTTGTGCACTGGAACTATAGCATGTGCTTTAGTCGAGAGGGAAAAACACCCTGTGTGAATGACAAGTTGAGCAGATGAACTAAAGGTTCTACTATGTATTCAGCCGCACCCATTGAAACACTTCCTGGCTCTTCATTCGCACCACCGAATCTTTGGAGCAAGTATATTTGATAATTTGAAGAAGTTCAGTTGCATCTAACGGGTGAAAAAAAAAATTTGCTTTTATAACATGATATTCATTGCCGACTGGGTTAGTATCATTCATCAATGATGTAGTCATTGTGATAGTGGCGACAAATGCCATCAAACCGCTAATATATCAATACTGCGCGCTCCTAATGATGTGAAGCTAGAATACGATGAGACGATATTGAACTACCGAATCGAACCTAACCTAATACTCATATTGAAATATTCTGCTTTCAACACCGATATTATTTCAACTTCAATACCTATCGATCCACTTTCGATATATCTCTTCAGTTCATTCTCTAAAATATTATAACCCTTAGAACAAATTACTCCACACATTTTTCACAGACTGAAAACTTTCATTACTCACTTCCTCCATCCGCTTCCTGCATTTTCATATTAGTTCGTTGAACAACTAGTAACCCACTCTGAGGCATTAACTTTTCAAAACTTCTTGAAGCTGATACTTTTCAAAATGAACGCCAACACGTGCCAGGAATCGTTTACTGAATCTCCGACATAAGAACGTAATTCACTTCGACGTCCTTGTTCAGAGAGGAAAAGCTACACATCCCTTCCATTTGTTTAGGGTTTACCGGATATTGAAGTGAATAACGTTCCGGAAATATAAGTGAAACATGCACGGAGACAGTGGGGACGAGGTCAAAAGCCTTTCGTTTGGTTAATATTGTTCCGAAGGTCGGATTGTGATCAATAAAGAACTTTTATTATTATTATTATTATTATATTGTTTCATTCTCATGGCAAAGAACCCTCATCATCCTCATACCAGATATCTGGATATTTATTCGCTATCGAGACCAGTATATTATCTTCACTTAGAACTTCCCATAGGACTTGTGGAAAATTCCGTTATGAGTCCATGGTAGTTTACAACTTTGTGTACCCAATGCGTGCGAGTCTGAGCTCGACCTTTATTATAATTCGATTGGTGATCACTATTGAAACCGAAGGGCGCTTCAAGTTCAAGGGGAATAGACAAACTTTAAATTTGCTACCTCAATGGTGTTTCATAATTACACAATTACAGAACAGTAGAAATAGATGCAAATCGATTGCAGCTTACTTGTATAGGTTCGAATCCTCGAATATATAAAGTTCACCTCATAAGTTTTTTGACTGATTCTGTTAGATGCCTGTTGTGAATGGTTATATATATTATACAGTTATAAATCTCCATATTTCATGTTTTTTCATCATCTGACCAATGAATCGTCTACAGAAAACTCTGCATGAAAACATTTGTAGAATTCTTTTTACATTTCGGAAGTTATCATTAGTCCTCCGACTCTCGACACTGAAAGTTGAGGAAGAAAAAAAAAATTACCAACCAATAATTTTCTGTCATACGGTCAGAACATGACTGTTTTTTCTAATTTCTTATTTTCAATTATGAAGCTTGATGTCACCGTAGTGATTCAGTATAATTGACATAGTGTCGTCCTCTGGTGTTGAAGTTAACTTCAAAGTCTGATGACTATCTTACCATCATTCGTTACAAAGATGAAAAAATGAAAATATCAATGGAAAGTGTGAAATGAACTTGTAGTAATGATGCTGAATACTTGACAGCTAAGCAGGTATCATTCATTCGTTTCGTGAAAGTTGTTGACAGTTCTAGGTTATTTGCTAGGGAGTTACATAATTTCATCTTTCGACCAAAATTTCCGTAGTCCCTTCGACAAAAAAGTGTGACCTTTGCTGAATAAAATCATGTTTTCATCAATTTCTGGTGCAAAAAACTACACACTCCCAACCTTTGAATGGCAGCTTCCTCCCAAATGATTCCGAAATCAGATGATGTGCGATGAACAAATCTTGGATAAAAAGAATCTGGTATTTCCACAAACCAGCCTTTTGATGAAATATTTTTTCATACCTACTTATATTTATACAAAGAACACGAATCAAAGCAAATGTTGCTTCACCAATGAATTTAGATGTGGAACATTTTCCATAAATCAAAATTGTCAAGTTTTCAAATGTCACCATTCGTCAATATATGGGTGAGAAATTTATCACTTTCAATGATATGCGGAAAAATTGAAATAAGTTACAAAAACCACAATTTTCACTAAGCCCGGAAAGATTTGTGGAGCGGGGAAAAAAGTAGAAATTGAGGACAGTAAAGTCGGTCACAGCAAGTTGGCCAGATATATCAAAAATGGCAATATTCATATGAAAAGTGATTTGATTAGCTGGTTCTCTACATAAATCTTCGAGTGGCAATGAATCGATTCACATTCACGAAGCATATGAGGAATGCACTCTTGAATTCCAAGAAGATTTCCGATTGCCCGTTTGAAAGAGTTCCTTATCAGGGCCACCAAATATTCTTTAATGAATTCGCTATGACAATTTTGATATCGGCTAATCTATGATTTATATCTGCAATGTGACAACATTGCATCATTTACCAAACATCACTTTATGATATTCTTCAATTGATAATATGTGTATGTTTTTCAAGAAACTCCTCACAATCTCAGAAAAAGGCTCTGAAAATCACAATTTTACTACTTTATCACCCCTAATTTTTGCATAAACATGTGTATCTCTAAAATTGGTAGTGCGAATGTAATTCTCTGTCTGGAAATATTCGTAGATCGCCTGATATATCACAATAATAAAAAACGATTCTCCTATTGGTATTTCATTGAAGAGCACCTACTTTTATGTGAGCTCTGAACTCTGATAAAAAATCTCCTGTGTCCAATGAATTGTCAGTTTCGCATGGAACGGATCTTTGTTTATGCAAGATGGTCTTTATATATATATGTATATATATATTTATATATATATATATATATATATATATATATATATATATATATATATATATATATATATATATATATATTTCCTCCGGACAAAACCCCCCCCCCCGCCCCCAGGGGGCTCTGCGGGTCCCCCAACCCCCCCCCCCCCCCCCCCATGCGGGATTCCATAACCACATAACCAGAAATTAAAATCTGCCAAGAGAGCCAATGCATCGTCAACGCAAGTCAGCCAGATACTCTGTTGATATTAGGATATATATAAAATCACCTGACGTGTTTAAAATTATAATCTATACAAAGCAGAAGTCAAGAAACTATGCTCCCATAAGTCTTTCAACACATTTGATGATTTTATGGCAGCTCCCATAAGTCTTCTAACACATTTGATGATTTTATGGCCTGCAATATATAAAGTTTTGTCCTATTTTCTGTCACACTCTCATGATACATATAGATCTGCCTGCTCACATATTCTGATAATAGGGTGCGTATCACTACGTCGAATTCCCATTACGCCGAATTCCCACTACGTCGAATTCCCATACGCCGAATTCCCACTACGTCGAAAAGCATCCCCACCACTTACGTCACCAAAACACGATCGTTATCGAAGCTGGATCCCATTCGACGTAATGGGAATTCGACGTAATGGGAATTCGGCGTAATGGGAATTCGACGTAGTGATACGCACTCGCAAAATTTACCGGATATTCTGCAATTTCCTGTTAACCCAATCTGACTTAACCTAACTAACCTAACCTAAAAGAAGGATGAATTTCGCTGTGCTGTTGAAAATTTACCGGATATTCTGCAATTTCCTGTTAACCCAATCTGACTCAACCTAACTAACCTAACCTAAAAGAAGGATGAATTTCGCTGTGCTGTTGATATAGAAAGTGCATGGTGTGGCACTAGGCCGAATTCCCATTACGCCGAATTCCCATTACGTCGAATTCCCATTACGTCGAATGGGATCCAGCTTCGGTAACGATCGTGTTTTGGTGACGTAAGTGGTGGGGATGCTTTTCGACGTAGTGGGAATTCGGCGTAATGGGAATTCGACATAGTGGGAATTCGGCGTAATGGGAATTCGACGTAGTGACACGTCCCGAGTGGGGATGCTTTTCGACGTAGTGGGAATTCGGCGTAATGGGAATTCGACATAGTGGGAATTCGACGTAATGGGAATTCGACGTAGTGACACGTCCCGTGATAATATATTGCGCTAATGATCTACTTGTTCGATTGCGTGCTTGACAACTTTTATCCATACTATTTTATGCCTATCTGATTGTTTGTCTTTTTAAGTGCATATCGTATTCTATTTTATACATGCAACTTGTTAACTCTGCATGACCTACTACAAAATGTAACTTTTATATAGCGTGTTCAATAAACATCTATCTACAGAACTACAAGAACATTAAGTAGGCAGGAAGATAATTTTTTTTACCCTCGACTATCTCAGGAAGCATCAAACCTAAAACTACAGATGGAGAGGAAAATTTTTCTGAGGAATGCATTTCTTGCACCAAAATAATCAAAGTATCAGAAATAAAATTGAATCGTTTTCTAAACTAGCAAATCAATATTGTTTCGCGGCAATGATGCTGAGTGAACAATGGCTTCAATATGAAAAGACTGATCTATATAAAGTGAAAAACTTTTACATGGTATTTCATTTCGTCAGGAAAGAAAAACGAATGGTGGTTCCTGCATCCACATCAGGGATACATTCAAATCAGAATCCCTGAATGAAAATACCGATATGAGTGGAGAACAAAATGTTGGAATATGTAGTGCGCTTCTGGGGACAAATAGCGGTTCAATAAATATAATTGCAGTGTACAGAGCACCCAGCGGCAATATTCAAATGTTAACAGATGAATTAGTTGGCCTTTTGGATATGAGAATAATACCAATGTCATGATTGGTATCGATTTCAATGTAAACTTTGTTGAGTGCAATAATGTTTCTTTGATGATAATGAATATCATATTTGGATCTTATGAGAATGAAAGGGAGTATTTCAGAATTCATGAGATACATAGGGATTCAAAAACATTAGTTTATAATATTTTCACTTACTTCACTATCAAAATTGTAGATTGTTTCTGAAGAAGCCGAACACAGTAACCAAAATGAAGCAATGAGGAATAGAAGCTTGAAACACAAAGGAGAAAAGGGGTTGAAAAATTGCCTCGTCAAGTCGATTCCACTTGTTCAACTAAGAAAAAAAAGAGGGCAACTAATGACGAATCTATTGGATACAGAGTGATTTTCAATAAAAAGAAAAACGATTATGAACACGAACTTCCTGAGCAAGAAAAGAAAATTGTTATCAAAGATATCGAGGAATCTAGGAATAAACCACAAACCATCTGGAAACATCAATGTTATTACAAGTTGAAAAGAATACAAGACTCATACGTCAAGCATTCTCCATCAGAGTTCAATTATCATTTTTTCCCTTAGGCTGATAGGGTACTGAAGTCTTTTTCCACTCCCAGAAAGTCATTTGAAGAATGTTTTCCGTATTCTAATGTAGTACTGCACAGGCTGCGTTCATTTCCTTGCCATCAACAAAAAATGAAATTTATGAGAAAATAGAATACCTCTAAAACTCACTGGCTACAGATGTATTTGATTATGGTATTTTCTTTTTCAAAGGGAATATTCAGTTTATTGAAAGCTCTATTACTCATATCATCAATACCATCCTATGTGATGGGATATTCCCCGACAAGCTAAAATTATCAAAATTGATACCCCTTCACAAAGCCGGCGACAGAAATGATCCCAATAGTTATCAGGGGCTAGCTTCACCACCAATTACAGCAAAAATAACAGAAAAGCCTCACCATATGAGAATCAGTGATCTTCTTGAAAGTAAGTATTTTCTCTTCAATGGTGAGGTTCAATTTGAATTTTTCTGTTTGAAGAAAAAGACGATGGCATAAATGTTGAGATAAAAATAAGTTGGTCAGCGTATAGCTGCACTCCTCGCAATGTTTATTCTCCCTACAAAGTTTTCATTAAAGCTCCTGGAAAAGTTCCAACTGCATTTATAATAGCTGATGCCACTCACTGATAGCCGCGCATTTATCCACTACAAAAAGTCGTTCAGCGAATATTAAACAACATTAATCGTGCTTGTATTTGTGAGGCAGCTCGTGAAAAAGATACGATTAAATTAATGCGGGAATACATCTGCTGCAGAAATTGCAACAGGAACAAATTGGGAGTTTATAAGGTAGTTTTTGATGTTCACTACTTATATCTAGATATAAAACTTTCAGTAAAATAAGCAAAGAATGTAGATCTTGTAGGGAAAGGTACGGTCGATAATGTTATTTACCAGACGTTTGGAAGTTATTTATTGAATTTTGGCACTGGCTCAACCTGGAAAACTCACAGTAGCATATTCATGGCCAGTTAGCTGTTAGCTGAGTCCTCAACAACCAATCGAATGTCCCGGCCAAGCGCTTTGATTATTCGTTGGAGATATAGCTCAAGGGTAGATTGAAAACCGGGCCCTTTATTCCATTTACCGATTAGAAATTTTTATTTATATGCTATTCGCATTTCTGAACGCGTCAAATAGGGGAAGTTCATGCCACTGATATCAGAAAATAGAGTCCATATTTGAGGCAACTAACTGTTCGAAGCTTTCCTCTAGCATCTTGGTTCTAGATCCCTCTGGATGACGATATGTAGGCCGATTATTCATGTGAGCTTTGTCTTGTCTTGCGGTCCTCAATACCAGTTCGCGCATGAAGAAAATCAAATGAAAAATTCTGTCCTTCTTGCCCACTTACTTTTCTACCAGGTGAGTGAAATCCTAGTCGGTCCATGGGGATATCGAAAACGAGTTGCAGATAAGGTTCAATGAGGGCAGAATTTCTCACCATGGAATCCATCACTATGATGCTGGAAAATCTGAGCTAGCCCTCTCATTCGAAGAGATATACAGGATAAAGCAGAAGAGTCAATTTTTTTTTAAATCTGGTTCAATTGAATAATGAATTTTAGAAGACTGTTTGAGCACTGGGATTGCAACTCCTGATGGGTTATGGAAAATGGTGAAAGAAGCGTTTCGAGAACATTGAAGTTATCATCAGTAAAGATTGAATATTTTGGGAATTCGGAATTTTTGATTTGTGGTATTCACTATATCAATAATATTACAACAAGAAAGGCCTCGAATCTTCCGAATTTTCGAAATATCCAATATTCACAAATGTTTGAATTTTTATTCAGGAATGGAATATGGGTATTGTGATACTTCATTTGGAAGTTCATTCATTGACGAATTCAGTGATGAAAACGTTCTATTTTTCATCACAGACTGATCAGAAATTGATAAAAAAATAATATTCATTCACTGACCGAACTGAGTGTACGAATATTCGAGTTACACACCGGACATTGAAAACAAATCAAAATCATACCAAGAGATATGGGTATGAGGTATAGGGAAGATTGATAGATACTTCAAGATAGAAACTTCATTCAGACACCATTTTCACATAAATTTTTTATAATAGTTTCTATAATATATTTTGAATTCCTGTACTAATATTCAGGAGGATCGCCTAAGCAAATGCTTGTGTTGCGATTCTACTCAGAAGACTAGCGCAGTATCTGAATGCAGAATTAGAATAATATTAATAAAATGGCAAACAGTGGAGAAGACGACAGCAAGTATATTTCGTCCGTTTTTTTCGAACTATTTGATATATAGCTACCAATTAATAAGAATTTTGATCAACGAATGATTTCATGAATTTTTTGATTTTCTTTCATTCTTCATTCCCTTCAAAACTGGTGAAAGTTGTTTGATTAGTTTTAGACTAAAGTATGAGATGAATCTTTAAGTTTGTGATGTTTTACAGAAAGGAACATGCATTGCTCTCTCGGACCTTGTTCGAGTATTTTAATTGTGTTACAAAAGTAAGAAGATGTCTAATCTTCCATAGGCCTGTTTCTTTATGAAGGAGTTCGGTTGAATATCTCCTGTCCTTTTTGAACATTATCCTAATCAGAGTGTTTTGTGTAACCTCAAGGTTTGGTTTTATTCAGGCCACTCCATACAGTTATGCAGTATCTCTAAATTGATTCGGGTAGTGCATCATAGGCCATAGATAGCAACTTTTTATTCACTATGCATGTGTCTATTTCAGTGCATATATTGGTCCAGCATCACTCCCAAATATTTCACAGAAATGTTTTTTTTCATATTAGGGCATGAGCAGTTGCGTGGGTCCCTACAAACAGTAGAAGAGTGTGTGAATTTTTTTTCCCATCATCGGCTGATCTCTACTAGTTGATGAATAAGTTATAAATTTTGTTTTTTCAGCATTGAGGCTCAGAGGACTAGCGTTTTCTCATTCCTCTTTGGGTCTTTGAATAAGTGATATGCCATGTGTCATCCGAAGAAACTACCGCTGTGTCATCAGCAAAGGATACTAAATTTCCTCCGATATTTTTGAGGTTCTATAGACTAATGATCTGAATGAGAAACAAAATTGGACCCCTGACGGTACTCTGAGGGAAGCCCATGTTGATTGGTAATGGCCGACTATCATCTTAACTTTCTGCATATGACCAAACAGATAATCAGTTAGTAGGTTCAATGGTACACCTCTGATGCCCACAATTCACATTCGTTTCTACAAAATATTGTGATCAACTGTGTCGAATCCCTTCGCTAATTCCAAGAACGCAGTAAGACACTTTTTGTCTTCATTTATATCGCTTATCACATCATTGACAAAATAAAGAAGTGCATTTTCAGTCGACATGAGTTCCCTGAATCCAAACTTAAAAGGTGTTAAAACGTGATGATTTTTTGAAAAATGTGATATCCTATTTTTTATTCATTTCTCCAACAGCTTAGCAAAGTTGTTTATAACATATATGGGTCTGTAGTTTGTGGTTGCGTGCCTGATTCCTTCATTTTATCAGGAATTGATTTTTTCGAGAAACATTGGTTGAAAATATGAGATAACAGATTGAGAAAATACATTTGGAAATTTTTCATCGAATATACGGATATCCCAAATAGGCCAGGAGACGTGTTATTTCTCCAATTCCAAAATTAATTGTATTTATTCTGTATTTGTGGCAGGAAGAAGAAATAGTGCTCATGCTCATGCACTTGAGATGATTTATCAATTTTGTTAGATAGGTACTTCAATACCAACGTTTGTGAGAAGAATTATTGAAATAGTTCACTATTGCTGTATCATCAACAATTTTCATCCCATTGTTATCAATAATTTCGTACTCCATGTCACTGTTATATGTTTTTTTGTTGAATATATCGTTCTTTTGCTGCAATATTTTTTTCGCGTTACCTTTTGCTTCTCTAATTTTGTTTTTGTAGTTTCATTTTTTCCAGAGTTTGTTCAGCAAATTTCGATATTTTTTGTATTCCCTTTCCTGTCAGCGGGTTTTGATTGCAATAGATGTTTTTTTATAGAATCACGTTTTCTAATTGAGTTCGAATAGGCATTGGGTCATCCAATGTTTCAGTTCAGTATAATGATTATTATTGTTATCATTTGGACAGGGAGGTTTTTTTTCTGTAGCGTCCATAATTTTGACGAGAAAAGTATCGGAACTCAATTGTGGATCAGTGATATGTATAACCTCTTTCCATTTCTCGTCTGAAAATATTATATGAAGTCTATTATAATTAATGAATGTATTGTCTTTTTTACTGTTTTTTATTGATAATCAAAGCATAAAGTGGTCGGATTGATCAACGGTAAATATGAATGAATTTAAAATATTTTTCTCGCGGATATTTTCATTTACAGTTCCCATGTATATATCATCGATTACGCTAGATGTTGTTTCTGTTACGAGAGTTGGCTTATTGGTCTATGAAAAAAATCCGTGTTCTGCCAGCATGCAGATGTTGTTGTTGACGGTTGTATCATCGGTGTAAATTATTGATTACCATAAATAATGTTGATATCTCCCATGAATATGGTTACATCTGCTTTCCTCATTGACGTCAGGTTTTCAAGTTCTGAGAAAAAGTTTTCCAAGTTTATGGACGGTGAACGATAACATGCTGAAATGATATAAGACATATTGTTTGGATTGTATTCAATGATTTTCGTTTCGCTGAAAGGCTTGATGAATGTTGTATATGCTAAACTTTTTTTTATGTAGACAACCACTCCATCAATTTGATTGTAATGGGAGTCGTTATACAATATACCAAAATTTGGTATGTTAAATTTTCTACATCTCTCACTTCCCACGTTTCTGAGAGAGAAACTATGTCTATAGTTTTCTAGTTGCATATCATGTTCCTATCGAGAGATAATTTTTCAATGTCAGTAATGGTCTGTTTTTATATATTGTATTTTTGTTTCCATTTATGTTCACCTAGATTCGCTCTTTCGTAGTCCATGCGTTCTGTTTAACAAATGCTTTTTTTTGTTTCAGACAGTAGTAGCTGTCTGTTTTTTATCAGAGGCCTGTTTCATGAAAGTACAAGTCTTGTGGCTACAAGAGAAAGGCAATGTTGATACAGGTAAATGCGAGTAAAAAACAATTATTTGGCATCGTGTTTCTTTGTGTTTCTCTTGTTGCTACAAGACTTTTACTCTCATGAAACAGGCCCCAGGTCTTCAGTGATCCCTATATGCTTTCGTTTGAATTTGTTAACATTCTTCATTACTGATGATTTTTTCTAGTAGTTTTTCAGCTTCAAACTTATTGGCCTAGGTTTGATTTGAGAATCTTGTTGTAATCTCTCGATTATGTCCGTGGTTTTTATTTTATCTTCATTGGATGAAAATAATTGTATCCTACTTGGGGAAGCTATTGTATAGCGAAACACGTGTCGCGTTTTTGTTAACCCATTGTCAGTGAGAATCGTACAGGAAACTGTGATATTTTCGTTTTTGATAATATCGATGGATTGTCGAGTATCGGCCGGTTCAATTCAATTTTTGATTGAATGGACTCCTAATCGAAATTTCATTCGGATAAAGTATCACAAGATTTATCTTTCTATTGAAGAAATAATAATGTTAATAATAGTCTTTACCCCGTCAAAACCTATTTCGGGATTCCTGTTGAGAGTGCATTATTTATTTGCAAAATTTTGTACTATTTCATAATTCAGCCACTTCACTCATCTGTTAGCTATGATGAGCTATTCACAAAATTAACATGTTATCATATAAAAACAAACAGGCTCCATTTGACTACGTTACAGAATACTTGTTTGCAGCAACGAAGTGGGCAGAGTATGGATAGTGTTTAAATAAAGGTCAAACCGTCTGAAGAATGAACTGTTAGAATTCTATTGGCAGTGAACAAATCACAAATGCACGATTCTCTGGGCTTGACCTTACAGAGACAGTTCACTGCTTTTTCCTGTAATATCATTACAGAAGAGAGAAGGGTTGAATTACATGTCAGAATTCAGTCGCAGTATGTAATTTTCCAACTTATGCGTGTTTTGTTAATGAGAGTGGGTGTATTGGTCATCATTTAATTGGCAACATATGCCAATGAGTTTTGAAGTATCCATTTCAATCGGCTCATCATTCCTTTCACATTTCAAATTTCGAGACCTTAAAAAAATAATCTCAAGCAGGCCCCTGTGATTCACTCGGATATATTGTAGCGATAACAATATTTCGTATTATCTCTTCATAGTAGATGATCAGAGATATAGATTCCTTTTTTATTTCTTTCTCGCATTCATCGGAACACCTACTGCTTCCGTTCCAAACTCGCGCTTCACAAAATCATCCAAATTAAATTTTACAGTCCGTCTCATTGTATTCGTGATCTTTTCGGACGATCCGAATCAACAAAATCCAATATGCCCCCAGTCCTTTCAATAATTCCCATCCGAATTGATCTTTTGCACAGCTGAAGGAATTTCAAGATCACAAACGATTTTTTGTTATGAATTCTAGAGGGAATAATGATATTTGGCGATTTTCAATGGACGATTTACTGGGTGACACAACTCCAATGAATCCCAATTCATACACTTCAAAACGTGCAAATTTCACACAAATGTATAGAATGTTTCACGAAGTCGATTGGTCTCTCATGGATGGAATAAAAATTGTAAATGCAGCGTTTTCTATGTTATACTCAACAGTTGATGATATATTCAGTAGCTGTATACCTAGATACAAGATTGGAACATAGCAAAAATATCCTTCATGGTTTACATCCGAAATGAAAAATAATGTTAAAACGCGTTAGCCACATAAAAAGTTCAAGAAGTATAGAATGGATATTTATTCAGAAAAGTTCATATACCTTCGTGACCTAATAAAGCGACAGATTGATGTTGCATACTCGGCTTATGTTCAGACTGTTGAGGACAAAATTAGTACAGATCCCACAAAATTCTGGTACTTTGTAACAATGAAGAAAATAAATTCCGAAATTTCAAACACCGCGGAAAATTTTAATTCCTTATTTTATGACCCTGCTGATATTGTGGAAGCGTTTGCACAGTTTTTTTTTCAATTCATAAAAATCAACCGCTCATTTCACTCGGTAATGTCACTAAAAATGATATAGTCACCTCTTCAAAGAGACTCAAGGATGAAATGACATCAGGAATCGACAACATTCCAAGTTTTGTTGCTAAAGACCTCATCTATGTGGTTGCTAATCCACTAACTGCTTTATTCAATCTCATTGTGAAAAACATTGAATGAGTTCGAAGTCGGGATGGAAAGTCTAAAACTGTATTTGCTATTTCGTGTAGCATGAGAGGTGAAAACGAAGTTCAACTTGAATTTATCTATACTCATCTATACCTATACTAATATTATAAAGACGTTTGTTTCTGACTTTGTTTGTTCGTAGGGGGGAAAATCTTCAAAAATACTGATCTGATCATGAAAATTATTTCACAAACAGAAAGATACACTATTTAGGAGTGGTATAGGCTATATTTTATTATAAGTGAACAAAAACTCAAGTGAGAAATAATACTATATTATGAATCAAATCTGAGAGAAGCAGGGGAGATATGATGTTTTAACGGGGTGCGCTGACTAAACATTTCGGTGTAGGATATAGCATAATGTTCACCAAATATGTTAGTCTGATCACTACAAGGGTTTTCTCTGTTGATCTATGGATTTTGAATTATTTGTCCTGTATAAGTCACTGACTAATCAACGCACAGCGTAAACGGCTGAGATCTGAAATTTGGAGGGTGTGTTCTTTGTATGACGTAGGCATCCGGTAATAGGGGATTTTCCTAAACTCCACTCCTAAGGGGGTGAAAAATAAGGGGGTTTATAACATTTTCGACATCCATGTAACACTCTATCGAGTACACCCAGAAGGCAGAGCCTTGTGATGAACCTGATAGAGCCTTGTGATGAACCTGATGAAACTCAGTACTGAGAACTACACAATATACTTGCATCAAAAAAATAATTAACGCCCAACGAAGTGGGCACAGGACGGCTAGTGTTTATATACAGGGGTGCGCAAAAGTCCGGAATGAAATTATTATCTGTTTAACCAGTAACTTAGGACAAAATCGCTGAAACACGTCAATTGATTTCAAAATGTACGCATTTTTTGGCAATAAAATTAAAAAAAATTTTTCAACCCCTCAGCTGCAACCCTCTCCAACTTTTTTTTCAAATGCAAACTTATGTCGTGTATGTGCTCATTGAAAAGCTCGTAAAAAATGGAATCTGACCTCACCCTTCCTTTTTTTTACCCATGTGGTTACCACGGAATGAGAAAAAAACTCGCCGCCACCCTCTACTTGGCAGGCTCCTAGGCGATGGTCTACGGAATTCCGAATGGCCTCAGGCGGTATGTAATGTGAATCCACTCTTATTCTGTTTTTTAGATCTTCAATATTATCCGGCCTATTTTGATAGACCTTGTCTTTCAGATATCCCCAAAAAAATAATCTAATGGCGTTAAGTCTGGGGATCTTGGCAGCCATCCAATTGTACCACGTCGTCCAATCCAGCGTCCTGCAAATATTCCATCGAGATATTCTCTGACATTAATACCAAATTGTGGGGGAGCGCCGTCCTGTTGAAACCAAAGTGTTTCAGTGGGGATATCTGGATCTGCTTCATTGGGAAACATAACAGCTAAAGCAGGCACTAATTCAAAGCGAAAAAAGTCTAAGTAGCGCGCAGCTGTAAGGTTTCCCACAAAGAGGTATGGCCCCAATATTATGTTGTTGATGATGCCTGCCCATACATTTACTTCCTGAGGACGCTGCGTACGTACGAGCTTCGCATATCCAGTGTGGATTTTCCTGACTCCAGAATCGAAATTTGTGCCTGTTAACTAATACATGTGAATAAAAAGTAGCTTCGTCCGAAAAGAGTATGTTGGGTGGAAACCCATTATTCTCGTCACATTGCCTCATTATTTGCCAAGAAAATTGCAAACGCCTGTCATAGTGATCTTCCAAGAGCTCTTGGACAAGACATACTTTATATGGGTGATATTTTTCTGTTTTCAAAAACCTCCCAATCGTACATCTAGACGCAGGATTATTATGGGCTAATTAAACCGTTGACAAATGTGGATCTTCTTGCAGAGATACGGCAATGTCCAATTTTTGATCTTCATCTAATACATGTGGCCGGCCACTTCTGGGCAAGTCTTTCACTGTACCATGTTCTTCAAATTTGTGTGAGATCTTACTCACAGTAGCCTGGGAAATGTGATTCTCCGGATATTTTGGATTAAATAAAGTACACACTTCACTTTGACTCCGCATTCTATTCCCACATCCCAATCATATCAAGATTTCGATACGCTGCCTATCTGACAATACCATTCTTGTTGAGCAAATTAAAAGAGAACACCTTGAAGGTACACCATTAATAAACTAAACATATTTCAATTTTACCCAGAAATGCCACAATTTCAAAACTGAGTCAAACAAAATATTTCTTATCAGGGCATTAAATTTGGTACAAGAAATGCAATTTTTTTCTCTTTTTGAAGTGCACTGGTCAGCAATTGCTTGGGATGGAACTAATTTTATGTGTAAGTTTTTTGTGAAAAAATGAATGCCACAGAATGATGCTAGATTACGTTATCAGTTTTACACATAAATCAATAAAATTTGTTCTGGTGCCTGCCCAGGTTGGTCTGTTCTTAAAATTTGTAAACTTTTAGAAACTAGGTACTGGTGATCTTTAGCAATTGTTGAGCAGTGTACATTATCATATGCTGATTGCCACTTATTTGTTTTTTGCAACGTTAATTTACCCGTAGATAGCACTAAGTAGGTATTTCTAAGTTTTAAGAGTTTTTTCTCATTTCGTGATAACCACATGGGTGAAAAAAAAAGAAAGGGTATGGTGAAATTCCATTTTTCATGAGCTTTTCAATGAGCCCATACACGACATGGGTTTACATTTGGAAAAAAAAGTTGGGGAGGGGTTGAAGCTAAGGGGTTGAAAAAAATATTTCATTTCATTGCCAAAAAATGCGTACACTTTCATATCAATTGAGGTGTTTCAGCGATTTTTTCCTAAGTCACTGGTTAAACAGATATTAATTTTATTCCGGACTTTTGCGTACCCCTGTATAGGGCAAACCGTCTAAAAAATGAACTGTTAGAATTCTATTGGCAGTGAACAAATTCTTGCACGATTCTCTGGGCTTGACCTTACAGAGACACCGCACCCCTTTTTTCTGTAGTATCATCACAGAAGAGAGAAGGGTTGAATTACATGTCAGAATTAATTCAGTTGTGGTATGAAATTTTCCAACTTATGTGTGTTTTATCAATGAAAGTGGGTTTTATTGGTAATCATTTGATTTGCAATATGTTCTGATGAGTTCTGAATCATTCGTTTTACTTCGCTCATTGATCCTTTAACTTTTCAAATTGCAAGGTCTCAAAAAAATAATCTCAAGCAGTCCCCTGCGATTTACTTGGATAGATTGCAGCGATAAAAATATTTCGTATTATCTCTTCATAGTAAATGATCATCAGAGAAATGAATCCCTCTTTTACTTCTGACAAGCTGGTTTTCTACTATCAATAACTCCCTCGCATTCATCAGAACACCTGCTGCTTCCGTTCCGAACTCCCGCTTCACAAAATCATCCTAATTGAATTTTACAGCCAGCCTCATTGTATTCGTGATATTTTCGGACGATCTAAATCAACAAAATTCAATATTCCCTCAGTCCCTCCAATAATATATTCTCATCCAAACTGATCTATTTCTGGGGTGAAGGGATTTCAAGATCATAAAACGATTTTTTTTCATGTGATGAATCTTTAGCGAGTCTCATAGTCCGGAGTTCTACTGGGTGACACAACTTCAATGAATCCCAATTAATGCACTTTGTTTTGCTGTTTTCATTCTATTGACACAGTTTTAACTCGATATGGAATTCGATGACAAGTGGAAATCTATAATATGGATTTTTTACTCGATTCCTACCGAGACAAAAGGCGTTTTTTCATGTCATTGAAGAGAATTCCTTGTACTCAGCTGACATATCAAATGGTAAATGTTTATATTTGGCATCACTGACCTTTGTGTCAAGTGGCATGTGATTACTCAGGTAATTAATAGATATCGCTGCCTCTTTTTTTCAGCAGAAGTTCAATAATTTCAATTTATTTATAAGACTTATACCTAATAGTTATGGATGCACCGAAAAAGTTTCATGAATGGTGAAAAAATACCATAAACGCATCAGTATCAGGTTGGCCTGCATGTGTATTGCACTGCAAAAATATAAAATGGAAATGAAGGATCAGCTTTTAATAAATTACTCCAAATAGTAGAATTTTGATATCTATAATTGGGAGACACTATAACTGACTGAACCAAAGAAAATATAGTTAACATTTTAGCCAAGCAGAGATTACCGAAAACCATCTAGAGTGCCAAAATAATAAACCTAAATTTGCTATGGGTTATTAGGTTTGACACATATATCTTCGATTATATGGATGAATATTAGATTTGGAGACGAAAGAATTAGTAGATCAAGAAAAACAAATGCCTTCAAGACCAAAATTCAAATATATCAAAATTCTCAAATTTACAGGTAGCGATATGTATTCTTGCTCTAAGTTATGATATGCCAAGAGATGCCAACCATCAATCCCCAAAGACAAGCTCAACCAAAAATAGATACATATGGTCAATTGTAAATAGTAATGATATCACACACCACAGAGAGCGTTACCAATCGTAAATTCCCAAATGCCTTCATCCTCCAACTTCAAAATCTCCAATGTGTATGCGTTCTATGGTTTATGGAAGACTCCAAACGTCCAAACTGATAAGTTATTTGATGAACATACTTATTTTGAAGATGAAGAATGATAAACTAGCTTCAGAATGAACAGATTTTTAACAAAATATAATTATGGAAACAAGCATTTCATGACCACTAACAAGTCGATCTAGTTTTGTCTTTTTCTTCTTTTTCTTCCAAAATAAAAAAAAAATCTGAAGAAGTGACATCAAATGTCTCCACAAACACTATTAATAAGTACGTGTTTAATCTTTCATAGAGGTTTCATTCATTCGTGATTGAGGTTAAAAAGAAGGGCATATCAATATATTTTATTATACTGAAAAATCTCAATTTATATGTCAGAATCAAAAAAATGGCATTTCGTATACTGTTAGTGTTACACCATCCTGTACCTATGTTTGTATACCAAACATCAATGCCGTTTATCTGAGTTTTGTAGTTCTTTTCACTTGAGTACTGTACTGATGGAAGCGAGTTTTATCACCCATTTCCGATCACGTAAATGATAAAAAGTTACCAAGACTACTTACGATTTTATTTATAGTCCAGTAACTGAAGATCCGAAACTAGGGAAAGCTGTGAACAAGTCTATGCGTTCTTCACTTGTGGCTCAATTTGTGGGTCGTCTCAGATGTCTTCAAAGGACCCAAAACTTAACACGATTGCGTTCAGGAAAATGCCCCCACAATATCTGGCTAAATATACGAATTAGAGAATTTTCGTTCGAACAAAAATTGAATATCGTCTCATTATCTGCAAAAATGACCCTCATAATTTTTTCCGAAAACTCAACAGTTTTCGAGATAAAGGAACCCAAAGCTGCCGCTTTCTCTGTAGGAATTATGTTGTCTATGCATTCGCTTGGAAACGGGCGGACGAATAGTTTCATAACTCTACAAAAACTGACATTTTTCAATGATTCAAAGTTCAAGATAATGAGAAAACCCGTAGCTATCATTCCATGTATTTCGAAGTTCTTTTTAATTTGGCAAAAAGATTTAATAATCTGTGAAATTTTTTTTCGCACCATTTCGACACTGTTTTATTCATTTGTTTACTTTTTTTTCAAAAATAGTATTTTATCAAAAATTTTTCTTTATAATGGGTCCTTGAAGGATCTTGAATGATCTCTGAATTTTTTTTGTACTTTCCCCGCTTTCTAATAAATTATCCATTTGTTTATTTACATTTTTCATGCGATTTCCGAGTTATGTAGAATCTGCGGAACAACCGCGAATTAAAAAATTATTAGCCATAAAAAATATGTATGTATTCGGAAACTAGAGAATCTTGGCTTCAAAACGATGTGCATGGCAAGTCGATAAAATGGCTAATAATTTTTTATAAACAAATGGATCATTTATCAGAATGCGGGGAAGTAAAATAATTTTTGAATTTGTTGAATTAACTTTTGAGTTTTGATAGAATTCAAATTGAAATTATGATATCTATTATGAGTTATTACAAAACAAAAAATCAAACAAATAGTAACTGAAAAATGACTAATACGATACAAGTGTTGGATAGATCCATAACCAAAAAATGATCAGTTGGCCTACGAAAGCATCGTATAGGTCGGGAAAAAAGTAATGAAGCTTCAGTGCTCAGATTGTAATTTCATTCCTTAGAAATTATGTAATTTGCATTCGATATTTTACACTTCTTTGATTTGGAAATACACCTGCGCATGGTACAGCAACGTTTGGTTGTTGTTGATGTTGAAAGAATAATCCAGCATACCCCTCCACAATGGAATAAATGGAACGTTGACCAGAGTTTCATTGACATTGTGGACCCAGTAGGTTCCCTGAAAGATGAAGAGAGCTGAAGTTAGTTGAAGCGTTTTCTGCTTCTGCTTATCTCTTTCGTACTAATTTGGTAGGTCGTTGATGGTGAGACAGAGGGAGACAGACGAATACTTTTCGGATGCATAAGCTCTAAATTACATCTTTGAATCATCACACCTAGAAATGATCCTATAAAAAATCAAACAAGTGTTTCCAAAGGTGGTAGAAAAAAATATATTTCTCATAAACGTACCAATTCTAAAATTTTTTTGTTTAATATAATTGAATGAGAACTAAGCTTCGCGTCGTCTAGAATGAAATAATCCAAAAGATAGGATCATTTGAATTGATCGTTTGTTTGTCGAAAAGAAAAATGAAGGTCCTAAAAAAATCAATGAACAATTTCCGAAATACGTACATTTCAGTGTCGATTTGAGATAACCGACCAAGTTGTCCTCTATTATGGAGTTATCCATATTCAAATACATAGTTGACTCAAGTTTATATCGATGTCTATCAAAGATAGTTCAGGTGTTTTTATAGTTCAATCGACAAGTTATGTAAATTCTCTAAAAATCGATGTATATCCTGCTGCGCATGACCAATATAGCTATGTCAAGTTGTTTGGATTTCAGATTTCAGAGTATTGACCGCTTCACCTGAGAAATATTTTTACCATAACTACTCAATCACATCCGCCAACGCTGTGACCAAAGCTCCTGATGTCGAATTATTTTTATCCTTCATGTAGGTGTATCCTCCTTCAGATATTCTAACAAAAAAAAGGTTTGGTCAAATACTGAAGGAAACATAAAACGTGTTTCCAAAATCCCGCAACTCATTGAGATCAAGTGTTGAGATTGGTCAGGATTCTGCAGGTATTGGAGATGAGGATTACTCTACTCCTGAATTATTTTGAACGTAGGTTGTTTGTTATTTCTGGATCTGAATTAAATATAAAGTCAGATGGAGATGAATGAAAGAGTGTGACTTCTCGAGGAGCCAGTAGCTTGATATCAAATGTAGATGACACAATTTCATTTGGAATTACTGACTGAATAAACATTTTGTGAGGCCTCATCAAAATATAACCATGCTGTTGGAATCTAGAATAATATCCGAAAATAGATGCCGCATTTTCCCTCTGAATTAAAAAGGATTTCGCACTAGGTTCGTTAGTGTATTTCAATAATTTCTGAACAATGCAATCAATTGATTTTTGACTTCAAGCTTCTCAATGGAAATGGAATGAAGAAAAAAATCATTTTCCAGTGATGATTTTTTTTTCAATTCCAATCTTTATGCGGATACTGCAGCTCCTACTGATAATGGTTCGAGATGTGACGTTTTTCGTCCTCGCGACTGATACCGTGAGGTTCCAAAATCGAAGAAATTTCTGCTGTCAACAGAAAGCTCTCTTGATAATATCATTGACGGTGACATGTCGAGTAAAACGCCTGAAGCTGAATTCAGAGCTCAAACCATGGTACCTTTTCTCATCAACGATAGACATACATCTGCAAATAAATTAATAATATTGATAGTACCTTCGATAATTTCAGAACTTATTTTCTTTTCGGCGGAATAATTTTCTTATACTCATTTCACAATGAAATGGAATCAGAACATTTTTATGGAATGGGTTTCAAAGAATAGTTTTCACAAAATTTTTTGATTTCGTTTTTTCATTAGTTTTGAAGCGCTCCGAAATTGACCGTAATCTCAAATACTTCTTAGGATACACATAAAAATGACTAATTAGGCTTAGTTTTTCATAAACTTTTTTCATCCATATAATTAAAAATTTTCTTAACATTGCTACGTCATTATCAATTAGTTAAAGACCCTTTACTCCACCATCGAACTATGTTTTTTTCAAATCCAAGTGTACCTTTGAGAGAATCTAATGCAGATAAGAAAGGCTAGAAACGGCATTATCCGTTCCACTATCATTATAATAATTTTATCCGCATCGTCTTTGCGATTTATCGATCAAGCAAGTGGTGCAGTCAAAATGCCTATCATAAAATAAAAAATTTGGCCACAAAACTCAAAATCGTACAGCTCATCCAATCCCTCTTGGCACAAACTCAGATACTTTTTCAGGTGCACACTGGTAGTGTAGACTATGACGAAAGAAAAAACACCTTTCAGGAACAAATTTCAGCACAGTGAACACATATAATAGGTGTTTTTTCATCCTAGTATACTTCACAGGAATTGCTGAGCATATAAGTCATTAGTTCTGTGCCAAGATGGATTGAATAAGCTGTACCTGCAAAACTCAAAATACTTTTCATAATCGAATAGGTCTGCATGTGGCAAAATTGGTAGCACAACTGGAAAAATGATAATAAACACAGCCGGTACCTCTTAGGACCAATAATTATAATGAATTTTTCCCTCATATATAAAATGTCTCATAAGAGCAATGCAATTATCGAAAACTTACAGCGGTAATTGCATTGTATCAAGTCACCATAACAACACATTTGAAACCGTATCGCTAGACGTCAGTGAACAACACAAATAAATGTCAGATAGACTTCAAAAATAGAAAAATATTTCGCGTTTAGGTGAGTACTCCATACAATCTATAAAGGAAAGTATAAATGAACATAAAATAACATTTCCTTGAGAATTCCTTTATTCGTGAAATATTCCAATGCTTTCTTGCAAAATTATCGGTAATTTTTATGCACTCGTGCAATTATAATCGATAATTATATTATCAGTAATAGCAGTAGGTAGTTGATTTTTCAGCCGCAAATCGGTACGTGGGCCTCTTTTACTTTTATGAAAACTCCTAGATATACATTTGGATTAGAAATAAATGTAATCTATAATAATAAAGAGGTTCGTTTATAACTTTGTTTTTTGCAGGGGGTAATCTTCAGAACTACTGATCCTATTATAAAAATTCTTTCACTAACAAGAAACCACACTACTCAGGAGTGATGAAGGCTATAATTTTTTTCGATTGAACAAAAATTCAGTGGGTAAAAATAATATATCCAAATCGAGTCTGAGGAAAGCGGGCAAGATGTGATACTTTAACAGTATGTGCTCACAAAACGCTTCGGTAAAAACGAACATAATGTTCAACAGAAATGTTGGTCTCTATCTATATATCGAAAGCTTTCATATTTCAATCATGACAAAGGTTTTTTGTTAATCTCTACAGATAAAGTGCTTCGTTCCGAATAACTGACTGACAGATCAACGCACAGACTTAATCGCTGATCGTAGATACCTGAAAAAACTTGAAGGGTGTGTTCTTTGGATGACGTAGGCATCCGATAGGAAAGGGATTTCCGAAAAGCCCATCCCTTAGGGGGTGAAAAATGGAGTCAAAGTTTGTATGGAACAACGTACTTCAATCTAATTCAAATTAGGCATAAACATTATAAAATTGCATCACAAAAATAATAAACGCCCAACGAAGCGGGCACAGGTCGGATAATAACCAATAAAATGAAATAAATGTTTTACGAAGGAGAAGAGGGTTGATAACCTATCAATAAAAAACTAGCAATAAAAAAATATATTTTATGGATGATGAAATGTAATAGGAAACAGAGCTTAATTATTCATTTTTATTTTTATCCTAAGTGTTTGAAAATACGGTCAACTTCGGAGCGCTGTAAAATTCTAATGAATGATCGAAATTACAAAATTCCAATTTTCAAAATAACTATTTGTTTGGATCTCATTCCATCACGGAATTACTAGCGAATATTCCGCAGAAATAAAAATTGTTCCAAAATTTCCACCTAGTTCATAATTTTGTTATTTTCGATATAACTATGAAGAGTAATAGATAAAGAGTTGTAGATATTCCAATTTACAACAAAATATTCATGTATAAATTTACTATAGAATTAATAGTTTTGTAGAAAAAACGCTGAAACAATTCGCCGAACCCCATTCTCCAAGATGGCGGCCGGAGAACAAAGGGTGGCGACCCCAGGAGCTTGGATTTAAACTTACCCTCGCACCCCCCAAACATCAAAAATATAAAATTGCGTCTTCTAAGAATCGCACGCTGAGGTCTAAAACATGTAACATTTCAATGTCTTTTTATAACATTCGCCCAGAGATTTTTCTGGGAGGGGTGCGTCTGCACCTAATAGTACCCATTCAATTATGTACATAATTTTCAGGCCAAGAGCACAAGTATTTAATTTCAATGGCATTGCCTGCTTCATAAGACTCAATAAGAACAATTCACATTTCTGAAAGTTCAATTATGGACCAATCTTCTCTGATGATTTTATTGTTTTAAGCTGTTCCAAAACTTCATCCATGGCTTCTCCTGAAGATCTACCATCGGGGAATCCAGAAGTTGAAACCACATGTGATAGATTTTGTTGAATCATCAATGCACACAAAATGAAGCAAGCTCTGAAGGATATCCTTGCTGTACTCCTTCTGTGATGAAATGACTTTGTTTCCAAAATTCAAAAAACTTCATTTTCAAATGTTTTGCTTCTATGGGATAATTGGAACCAGAGGAAAGAGAAAGAAGAGGAAGGCCCAGTCTGTCTTGGTGATATAATTATTCCATTTTTTGAGAAGATTGCCAACCCTAGTATAAATAATATTCGTAATGCGGAGCTATTCCAAAATGAAAATTCAGATTGGTGAGAAACAACTAAAATTTTTTGTACCACACTCGTATACACTCGATTCTAATTTTGTTTATTTTTGTCGGGTATGTGGGTCGTGTGTCCTAACATGACTCTTTTTTATGTTTTGTTATAGCCATTTTTCGTAACAATCAGGAGATCAGAACAAAGCTTCATGTGTTAAGGGCGCTTGGAGAATATTCATGAATTGCTTCTATCCATCCCATATATTTCTCTAATAGTCAAAGTATACTGAAGTCATCCGTCATGTCTAGAACTCTCAGGAAGGATCCTTCGGAGCAAAATAAACCAACATCGCATCACCCAACAATACCTCCTGGCATCTAATGTGTTCATGTGTTTACTTAGAAAACAACACTTCCGAAAGAAGCAAAACACGAGAGAGAGATAAAGCCTTTTCTAGTCTGTGATACTAGTTTGTGTGTTCTTGTAGAATTGAATTGGTTGAAAGAGAGTAATTCGAGCGAGCGAGATACACGGAGAAGTGTTCAAGTTTGATGCTGGCGACGTTGGTTTTGTTACAAGTTTCATCCGAGAGAAATATCTGAAGGAGTTTGAACATAATGGACTGCAAGCGAGGCGGTGTTTTTATTTTTATTCATCCCTTTCCGTAGAGTAACGTAAGTTTGCTATCTGTCCAAGTTAAGAAGAGTAGGGTTAAGACAAGACATTTTTGAAATGAGCTCCCAAAAAATCTGTAATTACTGCAATAAATCTGCATCAACTTATGTTGAATGCAGTACCTGTGATAAATCTCATTTCCATGAAAGTTGCGGTAAAAGAGCTACGAAAAATGGAAGTATGAGATGTACGACGTGCCTAAAAAGTGAGGTTATGGATGTCGATAAAACGAAAACCAAGCGAAATCAAGAAGTATTAGATGGAAATAGCATAATAGACTTAACGAACGTAATAAGAAATTTGGAGAAATCAGTACAACTCATGTCCAACAAGTTTGACGACCTGGCTGCAGAAAACATGAAAGTGCTACAAGAGGTCAAAGACCTCCGAAAAGAAAATAATAATTTCCTGAAACAAAAAACTTTGGAATTGGAAAACCGAGTGAATCACTTAGAATGCAAAGAATATGCCTGTAATATAGGAATTCATGGCACCCAAGCTGAAAACGAGTCTAAGAAAGTTTTATTGGAAATCACCAATCAACTTTTAGAATGTCAACTAGAGAATACTGATGTCCTGGACTGTTATTTCAAGAAAACAACAAAAGGCAATATACTTGTGGCAAAATTTGCAAGCATAGAAACTAAACGTCAGGTTTTAGCAAACCGAAAGAAACGAAGTCTTGATTCTGCTATGTTACGAACTAATGCAAACAAAGAAATCAAAACCAAAATCTTTATTAACGAACAGTTAACAAATCGTAACAGAAAACTGTTTAGTTGCATACAAATGTAAGAAAGAAACAAATTTCAAGTTCCTGTGGACGAAGAATGGAAGAGTCTTTATCAGAAGGATGAAGATGCACCAGTTATTGGCATAAATAATGAAGATGATATATCTAAACTCAACTAAAATGGCTGCATTACAAAAACCAAATGTTACCTATTATCAGAATACCAAAGAGTATACAGAAAATAATGAAACCGATGGAAGCATCACAACCTTATATATAAATGCAAGGTCAATAAAAAACAAACTGGACGAGTAAGAAATATTCATAAACAATTCTGTTACTCCTGATACTGTAATCATATCTGAATCTTGGCTAAATCCAGCAGATGAAAAATATTATAACGTTCCAGGATATCAGTCTATATTTGCCAGTAGGGAGAAACGAGGAGGTGGCGTAGGAATATTGATCAAAGACAGCTATACCTACAGAGAAATAGACAAACATGTAGATAACTGCTCAATATTGTTCATACACATAGACAATATAAATATAGTACTGTGTGGAATATACCGACCGCCTGATTACAACTATGATATGTTCATAAATGTTCTGGAAGAAAAACTGGAAAACATCAACAACGGCAATAAAAAATGTTGGATCATGGGAGACCTAAATATTGATTTTCTAACGAACAATCGTGAAAAGGAAATCCTTGACGTCACGTTCCAAGCCAGTGGTTTTAGAAACCTAAATAACACAATACCAACAAGAGTGACTCCACATAGTGAAACCCTAATTGACTACTAAATCACCAACGATAATACTAATGAGTACCGCTTGGCTATTATTGACAATGCTCTTAGCGATCACTGACTACAAATATCACAAGTTGAAAAAATGACGCCAACACAAGCCAAACACAATGATCACTGTGTAATCAAATATCTAAATAAAAGGGCGTTCAGGGACGAAATCAGTTAATAGCTACTCACAACTGGGAAAATCCAGATGTTCTCTGTGACGCAATTATTAGAACTTATCAGAACAATATAACAACAAGAACACTGAAGAATAGATTCCGGAAGAACAGTGCACCTTGGTACAACAGTCATATTCATAAAACTAAGGAAAATCGAGACTATCACTACTAACGACATCGACACTTTTCTAATAGCACACATCTGCGAAACATATATCAAAAAGCTCAGAAAGAATTATCTGCAGCAATCCACTGCCGGAAGAGACAATACTACCAAGAAAGGTTGGAAAAAGTGAAGAACAATCCCAAGAAAACCTGGGAGATATTGAACACCATAATACACAACAAACCCCAAACAAAGAAATCTGTGAAGATTGTGAAAATAATCACAAGCACAAATTCCACACTAAAAGAACCCCAAGATATCACTAATGAATTAAACACCTTTTTTACCAACATTGGTCCGACTCTAGCAAATACCATTCCGAACACAAACTACAAACCCCCAAGACCACGTTCAACAAATAGTATATTCATTCTAGAACCAGCAACCCCGGACGAAATCAGACAGATCATCCAGAAAATGAAGGCTGGTAAAGCTGTAGGAGTGGACAGAATATCGGTGGTAATTCTCAAGGAATATCCAGATGAATTCATTGTCATATTAGGCATCCTAGTTAATCTCAGCTTCAGTACTGGTTCTGTACCACAAGCATTGAAAGGAGCCAGAGTCATTCTCATCCACGAGGGAGAAGATCCATCAATTAGTAACAACTATAGACCCATATCGCTGCTGTCAGTCATATCAAAAATTGTAGAAACATGCATGAACACCAGACTTGTTACCTTCCTCAGTAACACAAACTTTTGGTTTGGAACAGCAGTACCCAAACCGCAACAACTGACCTGATAACAAGCATCATAGATAAGGTGAACAAGGGTTTGAACTGGGTTCGCTGGATCTGAAAAAAGCATTCGACACAGTAAATCATAACATATTATTAGAAGTATTGCAGTCAGCGGGTGTATATGGTACACCCTTGAAATGGTTCAGCGACTATCTAATGGGACGTACCCAAAATGTTGTTCTGAATGATGCTATTAGTAGGACAACTGATTTGATGTGTGGAGTGCCCCAGGGATCCATTCTTGGGCCATCACTACTTTTGACATATATCAACTCATTGTCAAATCTCTCTCTGAGTGGACAGCTCCAACTTTATGCAGATGATACGGCAATCGTTTATTTTGGAACGGAGAGACATGAAATGAAACATATAATAGAGGAGGACCTTACACTCATTGAAAAGTGGCTGATCTATCACAAGCTAACTCTAAACACAAATAAGTTCAACTATATAATAATATCGAGAAACAACTTGTGGAATGATATGACCCTTAGCATTGGCACAAGGGACCTAATTAGAACAAATTGCATCAAATACCTTGGCCTTCACATTGATGACAGGTTGAAATGGGACATACACATCCAACACATCTGTAAAAAAATCGCCCCCGCTGTAGGAGTCTTAGGAAGAGTATCAAAGTATACGACTATC
Source organism: Zygogramma bicolorata (assembly GCA_032362365.1). Taxonomy (NCBI): domain Eukaryota; kingdom Metazoa; phylum Arthropoda; class Insecta; order Coleoptera; family Chrysomelidae; genus Zygogramma; species Zygogramma bicolorata. Next base: position 45,326 of record JAVJAQ010000612.1, read on the forward strand.
AACCAACGAAAAACCATCTACTACTCACTTGTACATTGTCACCTGACATACCTGACATTAATTTGGAGAAGTGCGTCACAAAACCAAATCGAACAATTGAGGGTATTGCAAAACAAAGCTGTTAAGAAAATATATAATCTTCCCTATCGCTATTCCACAGCACAACTTCACCTACCTAGACGCATCATGGATATAAATTCACTTTATATCTTCCAAACCTGTACTTACATACATAGTGCCCAGCTGCAACAAATCCATTCAAATATCCGCCTCATATCGAATCAACAGGTTCATAACTACAGTACCAGAAACAGACAACACTTGAGGACAACTATGATGAAAACTTCTGCTGGCCAGCAGAGTATCACACATCAAGGTGTAAAATATTACAACTTGATTCCTGAAAATTTGAAGACACTTGGAGTACTAGTGTTCAAGAAGAGAGTTAAAGAACTGATATTTGGTGGCTTTTTTTTCGCAACATAACTGACATCTATAAGACCATTGCTGTGATATATTCATCCAAAGACAACTGATTATCATATATATATTTATTTATTTATTTTTGTTCATTCTGTTGTTTAAATTCAGAAATGTCCATTTGTATTTATACTTCTTCTCACATTTACTTATTTTGGGAAAAGTAAATTTTATGGCCTGTATAGTTTGATAAACTCAAGGCCTATACCTGTAAAAAAATTTTTATATATGTATATATGTATATATATATATATATATATATATATATATATATATATATATATATATATATAGAGAGAGAGAGAGAGAGAGAGAAAGTGTTATTTGCTATGAAGCAAGATGAATCAGGAAACTGATAAATATATATATATATATATATATATATATATATATATATATATATTTGATCGGCTAGGCTTCCGCGGTCAGAAATGTGCTGGCTGGAACTTCCCTATCCTCGATCTCCAGTGATGATAGCCAGCTAGTGAGACAACTCAGACCTAGACGCAAGGTCACTAAGTCTTGAAAATGGCTCCGAAATGGGAGTCGAAACGTAGACAAGTAAATCTTTCCAGACGCGGATAAACCGGAAGTTCCAGCCAGCACATATATATATATATATATATAAATATATATATATATATATATATATATATATATATATATATATATATATATATGTATCTATAGGAGTTCCTGGTTTTATACAGAAACCCCGATATTGTTTGAAAAATCGGGTGTCTAGGATCATATAAACTAGATGAAAAATTCTGTAACGAGGCTATCTCTCTAGCAATTGAAAAAATTAAACCTGCCTCTTTCTGAATCACTGAAATGCGGACACTATCAAAAAATGTTACATTAAAAATATTGCGTCGTCAAAGAGCCGAAACAAAAGTGTATTGTATTATTAGTGAAAAAAGAGATGCTTTGGTTACCGACCGTGATGTGCAGAAGAATATTGAAAATTATCCATGATAAATGAAAATGGGAGCTTGGGCCCAATATTCGAATGATAAAAAGGGTTTGGAGATCATTTTTATTTACTACTTGGAAAACTCGATACCTTCATTAAAAATTAATTTTTTTGCCTACCTCTATCCAAAGTATACATTTCTGGCCCAGAAGGAAAAATTCCTCCCGGTTATAGATTTTACCGTTTATATAAAACCCTGCCTTTTACCAAATAGTAAAAATCTGTTGAGAAGGTAAGATATTTCCAAGAAATGAATATAGAAAAACAATGAAAGTCAAACGGCCAATATTTAATACAAATATTGCCTGCCAGTCCCGCTAGCATAATGAGTTGGGGCACCGCTCACAGTTAGTGATGGGTTTGTAGGCATTATAGGTGAGAGTTTGATATCCGCCATCGACAGCTTCTTTTTCAGTTCTTTTTTATTCGTTTTATAGGTTCTCCTCATTTTCAAAAATTCAGGAGCATGCTTTACTGATTCTACTTCTTAGTTATAGTTCTTTATTATATTTTGTGTGTTAGTTACATAAATAAATTATTTTGAAATGACTTTTTTGGGGAAGGTGGAAAAATCATATGTATAACATGAGGGTAAATTTCCTTTTCCTCTCTTGAGGAAAGATAAACTTCATCTTCGGGAGGAAAAGTAGCACTTTTCTCCCTCGTTATACAAATAGCTATTTTTCTGTGACTGGAAAAACATTTGACATAACATCTTCTTCAAAACTAACAAAATTTAACTTTTCATGAAATCATTTTCAGTACTCAATTTTTTTCTAGACACATAAGTAAGGATATAACAGAGAATTTTCGACTTTATTCCATTCGAAATAACTACTGAACAGCCACTAGGTTTGCAATTTTTTAATCGAATCACATAATTGAATTGACAGATAGTTGGGAACTTGGGCATTTTTGTAGAGAAGATGAAGTTTTAGAAATTATTTTTTGGCTTTCTTCTTCTCGGAATCACAAAATTGAAATTACAATTTCTATGTAAGAAGTAAAATGAAAAAAAAAAGAGAGTGTTTGTGTGTTTTGTTGATTCTACTCCTTTCATAGAAGTTGATATTTACATTTCTTGATTCCGAAAAAATGGGAGATATTCGTTTAGGTCTAACGCAGGTCTAACTGTTGCTATAAGACTTCAATGTATTGTAATAATATAATTTTATAATTTTGACATTCCTGTCGAAATTTCTCAAAGAGGAAGTCAAGTCCTCACAGTAAGGAATAGTAGCTTTAACAACAAGAGTGAGTATGGTTCGAGTTGTATAGTTGATTTTTTTTTGGACCTGGTAAATATTTCAGAACTCACTTTCAAGTGTCATATTGATTGGCAATTTTAGATAAAGAGTATTCTTTCGATATTTAAGACAAACTCGAAAGAAAAAAACCTAATTGAATCCAATATTGAACAATACAAATTGAATTAGCAATGAAAGAATGAAGGCTTTCGCGGTCGGAGCTCCGGAACTCAAAATTCCAGGACACGGCCCTCAAACCTGAAAAACTTGCGATGTAAATTGACAATATCAAATTAAAAAAAAAAGTCACTTGGAACGTATACTTTCAGTTGAAATTATTGGTGTGAAGAGTAGATATAAGTCCTTCAATTCCAGAAAAAAAATCAATTGTGATATCCCCAACTGAACTCAATAAAAATATTTCAGATATAAGTGCATTCATTTATGTCTAAATGAAACAACTTGTATTTCGTGTTTGTGTTGGTAGACAGATCAGAATTGTAACGTTTCTACAAGGTTGTCCCTGATAACGAAGTATTTTGTTGTCTGTGATTGGTGGAATTGATTTTCTACCTTGTGTGGATATAAAATCTTGATTGGAATTGCCTATCTATCGTTTAGTAAACTATAAAGAAATCACCATATTCATAGGTGGGAGTAGAAAATAGCTATTTAAGATATGCGTGTTAGTTTTATTTTGTGAGAGAGGAAGTCTGCCAAATGGGCGTATTGATTTGAGCAATTTCACGAACAAAATAAAATTTATTTTCAACACAAATATCATACGAAGCTTTCCGTACAACTGTCCTGTTTTCATGATAAAATGAATAAATTTAATATTTCTATAAAAACACATTTGGATATCTCTTGTCTGTTAACTATTTTCTTGTTATCGCATTTGCCGTGCAGTTGCCGTGTCAGGTGACGCTGAATCACCTGTTTACCAACAAGCAGTATTGTTTGCAACTCAAGAGTTTTATTTGAACTCACATTTGAAGATATTGCTGGTGTTTGATGTATTACCTATTGAGGAACAATAGTGAAGAATTGTGTGTTCCTGACGATATTGAAGAGGCTACAAAAAAAGCTTCAATTGAATTATTACCGAAAACATCGGCTCAGCAGTAATTATTTATTATTAGCCGAAAAAAATCGTGTTGAAAATACTTTTAAATCTCCTGTCAAAAAATAATTCCAACGCTCTACTTTGCAAATATCTTTTTCTACAAACGTCAGTAAGAGTATAATTTTTGACGCATGCTGTCAGTGTCTAAAATGCCATTTTATGACACTGGTGTTAAAAGTAAATCATATTTAGCACTAGTGCTAAAAGTGATTCATTTGACTTTTTCGGTCGATATCCTTCACCCTTTCGCTTCAAAAAAGCCACAAGCTTGTAATATCTGCTTATTTATTTTCATCATCGACTTCAACATAGATTAATCCGACCAAAGCGTTGACGATTTCCATATTTTGGACTTTTCGTCAAAGTATGCAAGAAGCATTTTCTCATTGGCCTACTTGCCACTGACATTTTCCTGATCACGCCATTTCAGGAAACGATCGTATGAAAACTCGTACTGTCGCTTTGACTTACTAGGCAATAATTCAAAAGCAGCTTTATTGGCAGCTTCTTCAATTTCCGGCGGTAGAAATTCATTTTCTGGATCACTTTCCATCGGGAAACGAGAAAGAATAATTCGTGATTTATTGACGTTAGTTGTCAACAAAGACAAATCAACAAACTCTGTTTTTTATTACCTTGGCAACTTGTTTCATGAATAGATTAGATGATATTGGATTCAAAGCTGATAATCTCGAGGCTATGCTTTCATCAATTAATTAATGTAAAATAGGTATGCGTTAATTTGGACTTTTAATGGTGTTCGTAGAAAAGATAGTGTATGATATACCTGCTAAAGGTGATTTTATTTTGTTTGAAAGGATGGAACACTCCGCCTTCGGCGTCGTGTCCCAAACTTCCCTTCTCACAAAATAAAATATCACTTTTAGCACTTATATCATAAATAACAAATAACTATTTAATACTCTTGACAAACATTTAAAATGTCATTTTTGATGACAGTTGTACAAAAATAATATTTCCTTACCATTGTTAGTGTTCTAAATGATTGAAAAAAGTTTCCTTGGTAACCCAAGTAACTTTATTGCGAAAGTCAAAGCATCATCTATTTGTAAATCAAATTCGCGATTTTTTCAAAACCAATTAATATATGTCGAATGTATACTATTTCCGAATAAATAGTATGTTTACCTGTAGTGGAAGCCACATTCTTGGACTCTTCACAGTCGTCCAGGAATGTTCGGCTTTTCCTACCTGTTAAACACGGAAAAAATAGGAAGAAATTCTTCTTCGAAACAGTTTTATAAGAAATGGTGGTCTGAAAGGAATGATTGATTTCTTGTAATCTAGTGAGTATTCACTTATCTTTAGGAAACATCATTTCATGAAATTACATGGGAGCCAGAATTGTATCTGAGAATATTGAATATTCCAGAAGTTACGAAGATACATATTTATTATTACACCCATTGATTTAAACGATCAATTTCAATAAATATCATTTAGGATTTTTTTTCTCATGAGCTCCCTGAGTTGGAAATAGATATAATCTTCAAGAAAATTTCCCTTGATGCCCTTTGGCAAGATCCTAGGTCCGCCCAACTATCGGATACAACAACCGACTGGGAAGTACAAATCGCCAGAGTTTTCCACCCCTCATGTGCCTTCTGAGTGAACTCGTAAGAGTTTGATAATAGAAAATAAATTTTCGAAAATGTACGCCAAACAAGTAAGATGTGTAGTTGAAAATATCTCATTAGGTAGATTATCGTACCACAATTTTAATATAGATGATCATGAAATGTATTAAAATATAATCATTGCTGGTTTGATTATCAAATTCGTTCATATAAATTTCAAGGGCAGTTCAAAGCTCTATTCTGATTATCCATATTCATATTCGCCATTGAGAGACAGCATAAAGAAACAGTGATTCCAGCATGATTTTGAGATAATAGGTGATTTCATTATATATTTCGGTGGAAAATGGAATGTTCAAAATCAACTCAGTTTGACCCTGTTCTGTGATACCAAAGGGAAAGGAAACTACATAAAGCTAAATTTGCTGCTCAACGATATATTTCTCATTCATATGTTAAAGTAAATATCCCTGTATATCGTATGGGCTGGAACAGAAAATTGCATTATTTGAAATGAAGGATTGATTATCCTATGGGATTTGCTCATTCATTCTTTTAAAGAGGAAAATTCTAATTTTCCTCCACTACCATTTGATGTTTCATTGTTGAATTCATTACTTAACAATATACCCTTTTAAATCATCATTAGGTGCAATTCTCATATGATGATCAAAAATTGTGAACGAGAATCCTAGCTCACCTTTTTGATTGGGCACCTCTGAAGAAAATGGTTAAATACTTCATTATCAGTTTGAAACATTGATGCTTGCAAAGTTTCCATATAAACGCAAGCGTCGCTTTCATATCTCAGGGCAGTTTCCTTGTAGAGATTATCTGCAAATTTATAAATTTGGCCAAACACCTGAAAGAGTATGAAATGATTCAGAATGATTTCTTATCACAATGTCATCGGAATAAATCCAAAAGAGCATACGGTATATGACTCGAAAATGAATTGTTATGAGAGACTGAAAATATAAACAAATTGATCAATCAACTAGAGGGAACAATCACCAGAAAAAATGTTGGGGTTCGAGATTTCTAATTGATCTATTCATGATTTTGAGCTTTGAGAAATTTCCTCCGAAATGAACGTCCTTAGTTCTTCGAAGTTGGTAATACTGAAACTATGGAATATTAGTCAAGAGTGTCAATAAGAACAACAGGTCTCCTTGAGGGAATAAGTTCAGCTACTTACTCTCCAGTTGTTGATATCTTTATAGAGATTTATGGTTATGTTCAGAGAGAACGTTCTCCGATCTGGTTTTTTCATTTGCACTATGACGTCTGCATATTCCTTGTTCATATATTTCTCCTCCAATCGTTCAAGAATCACCCTACGAGTCAAGCGCTGAAAAAAAATTCAAGTTGTGCTGAAAGTTATTCATTCTAGCGTTCACATGAAGAGGAAACCTCTGTAATATTCAGAGATCATCGTGCAAATTAACAGTTGATGAGTACCCGATGAGATCAAAACCTTTGGTGTAAAAGTCGAAACGTTTCCTAGAGATCAATTACCCTAACACCAAACTGATATTATTGCACTCGACGCGCGTTTCGCTAACAAGGTTTCCATCTTCAGAAGAAGAAGATTGATACTATAAATTGATACTATCAATTTTCTGCACCTGAAGATGCTAACCTTGTAAGAAAAACGCGCGTCGAGTGCAAAAATATCAGTTTGGTATTAGGGTAATTGATCTCTAGGAAAACTCTTAACAATTGATGCACATCTTCCGAGTATGAGTCAAAAAATGTAGCCTATAGGCTCATAACGAAAAGGTGGGAAACATTTTTTCAAAGGGTCCACCGCAACGGAACTGATCAAGCTAGAATGACTAATAAATTATACTACAGAAAAATTTGTGGTAACTCAAGTTGAATTGAACGGTAGTGGTATACCTTGTAGTCCAGTCAGAATGTACATGCATTTGTACGACTTCTATTCAACAGCAGTGCCAAAACGCCAATTTTTTATGATAGTTTGGACCTCAAAGGATATAGTATGATATTTGTGGGATCGCGAAATAACGACTTTTGGTCGAAAAAATTATTTGAATGAACAAATTTCACTATTTTGATATTATTATCTTTGGAATGAGATTTATCGAAAAATGTTTCCTACAAAAAATGTGCGCCGTATTGAAATATACAAAATAATCTACAAAAATCAGAGAATCGTCAGTTTGGCGATAAATCATCGTGAAACAATAATTTTTCCAAAAATTTATTATTGTATTCACGTGGTTTATTCATCAAGTATTGTTCTGAAACTCATCCACCACACAAAATAAACTGTCCTGAAGAGATATCTGTGAGTTTTATCCAGCCATGTTATATAGTTGAGCAATAATGACCGATTTCCGTAAATCCTGCGTGTCGATATAGCACTTGTTCCACAAGGCCGAGAAGGTACAAAAAAATCAGGTCAATTATTTCCAGAATGTTCACTCAGGATTCAACTGGGAAGAAAAAGTTTTTTAAACATGTTTTTCAAGAATATTAAGTTTTGGCTTATAAACAAATAGAAATGACGCCTTAACTACTCAAGTTAATCAAAATATTTTCTTCAAGATTCGCATAGGTCTTAGCAAGACTCGTAATTTGAAAAAAAGTTTCAATATCTTAATGGTTCAAATATCCCCATGAAAAAAGTGTAAGTGTCAAATCTGGTAAGCGTGCTGGCCATTCCGTAGGCTATGGACAGTATTATCCAAATAGTTCCTTACTTGTCTGGAGTAATGTGGTGGTGCTTTATCTTGTGGAATAATAATATCCATATCGTATTCATTAGGATTCACTTTCAGAAGATCAACAGTAGTTTCAATTCACCATTTTGAAGATAGTTCACGTGGTCCCTACCTATCTACTCGTAAAATCAAAACCTAAACGAGAATATTTGAACTGAACAATGATGTTCCATTTCCGTTTAACAAAATGCAATTAAACTCCTTTGGTTATTCAATTTTAATTCTTTATAATATTGCAGCCATGTATCGGGACAAATATACTTATTTACCCTAAAAACAGATATTATAAAAATTCAAACCTTTCTTTTTTCAATTCCAGAGGAAAAAAACCCAAAAAATGTATTTTAAGATGTCACAAGATCCCTTGCCTATTTCCTTTCAAAAATGAAGATGAAACTCCCCTCTTGGCGACACACGATATCACGTACTTTGTTCGTCAGAAGTACTAATAATAAATCATTTCCATGAGAGCTTTGTTTGGTCTTGATATCTTTTTTCGTTCTGAAGTTGAAAGAGGTTTTTTCGGACTGAATAAGTCTCATTATTCATTCCTATTCTATGAATGCCTTTCATTGCCTGTCTCTCCGTTTAATGAAGGAAAAACTACTTTGCTGTCGTAAGAAAATAAAGTACTGGGCGTTAACCAAGGGACAGGAGATAAAAAGAGACATTACCTTTGAATTTTTCAAGTTCGTCTCGTCACTCATCGGGTCATTCGTGTTGAAACTGCCAAATGATTGACTCATTATATTGGCTACTAAGTACTTGTATTCGGACAGTACAAATAACCTATCCATAGCGATCCCCGTATACTCTTTCGAGTAAAAGAGTTCTGCTCAAACTTTACAAATACATCAATTCAGAAATCTCTCACTTCCATTAAAACTGGAAAGTTCGGCAAAATTTCACAATTTGAAATAATGAATGTCTCATTCAGAATCAGAAAATGATCCTATGAGGGGTATTTTCTTTAAATATGAATGATATAAACTGGGGTCGGGTAAGGGGTTTCATTGGGTTAGGTTAATAAGAGGTTGAAAAGTCCCAAGTTACTTGAAAGTGTTTTCGAAAATTTTTCGTCGAATTCGATCAGAAGCGAGACCTCTATCAATTAAACTGTCACCCCCAAAAGACGTGTTGTGCAACATAACAGTAATCGTTTTCAGCTTAAATTCAACCGGAAATAATGATACACATCAAAATCTCCAGACTAACCAGCACATCTTGTACTCCTTGTCAGGACCACACAACGCGATCGGAAACAGTTTCGATAGTAATCAATTTATCTTTTCCTAGTTTTGGAGTCATCAGTCATGTTCATCAACACGACTACGCCGTCCAAACTGGCACTGACAGTAGGTATTTATAAAATTGATTATGTGTGTAGAAAAAAAGAGTTGTGGAGAACTTTGTTAAGCTTTTATTTCACTTTTTTGATAATATTTTCTATGAATAAAATATATTTGCTTCACCAATAAACAACCTATAATTTTCTGTTGAGAGCAAAAAGGTAGAAAATGAGCGTTTTTGACCTTCGAAGGGGCATAACTTGCGAAGGAAGAGCACTGCTTTCCAACTTGAAATTCGCCTGCAGTGGTTGAAATCACGAGAGTACGTCCAGAAAAAAATAAAATTCAATTCTGAAGTATCGGCGGCTGATTTTTGCAAGGCATCTATCTAAACATTAGTGCCTTGATGACAGGTTACAAAATTCAGTAGATATAATTGGACAGTGACAATGGGAGTATTTCAATACTATTATATTTATATAACCAATGTCTGAAAAATTACGGTGATTTATTCATTTATTAATCTCTTATCCATACAAACCTACTGGTTTAATTACATGGATAAAATATATACAGTAAATAACCATGAATAACATTCATGCATGATCTGATCACACATTATATACTATAATCATATAAATACATACAATACTTCTACTACACTGAAGAGATCAAGAGGTAATCAAGAATGCTTCTCCTAAATGAAGACCTGGATAGTGTCAAATTCAGATCAATTAACATATTGAATTCATTGGCTAGTTTTAACATGGCCACAAGAGAAGTTCTTGTAGTTGAAGACAAAAATGGAATATTGAACATTGCTGATGTACGAGCTCTACGGGGAGGAACATTAAATCCTATTAAAGCCAGTAAATCCGGTGCATTTACATTACTGTTGACTATTTCATAAAGAAATAAAACCAAGCTAATTTTACGCCTATTATTCAATGATATAATTTTAAATTCACTTCTTAGTTGAGTACTTCTGATAATAGTGATGTGTGGCCTTGTATGATATTTTTTAAAATATAAATACCTTAGGAATTTGTTTTGCACTTTCTCAAGTTCATTTAGAGTTGTTTGATATTCACTATACCATATTGAAGAAGCATATTCCAGTTTGGATCTTACTAAGGTGTAATATAAAAGTTTTACAGTATTCAAGTTGGTAAAGTTCGTACTTTGTCTTATTAAAAATCCTAGCATGCGATTGCATTCTTTATGTGAGCAGCAAATGACAAGTGATTGCTATATGTAACACCCAGTTCTTTAACTTCAAAACATCTTCTGAGTATACTGGTATTCATCATGTATTCAAAATGCACTGGTTCTTTAACACGTGTTATTGTCATTGTATAGCACTTGGAAATGTTGAAATATAATTTGTTTGTAAGGCTCCATTCCATGATATTATTTATATCCTTCTGTAACATTACACAATCTCTTACTGTTTGCACCCTCTTAAATACCTTGAAATCGTCCGCGAAAAGTAAACATTCAGAATATTTGGGAACAGTTGGTAGGTCGTTTATAAAGAGTACAAAAAGTAAAGGACCCAAATTGGAGCCCTGTGGGACACCGGAGTTTGCATGATATTTCCCAGACACGTTACCATTATGTCTTACAGTTAAACTTCTATTTTTTAAGTAGCTTGCAATCAATATAAGAAGGTTTTTTGATATCCCAACTCTATTCAGTTTATTTAGGAGAACATCATGATTAACTTTATCAAAGGCTTTCTTAAAATCGGTATATACCGTATCTAATTGAGATCTGTCCTCCATTGCATCATCAGCTTTCTTCGTAAATATAAATAAATTTGTATTCACAGACCTATTTTCAACAAAACCATGCTGCTGAGGTACTATATATTTGTCTACGTGATTATAAAGAACTTCATATATTATTTGTTCGAATAGCTTAGCTGGAGCACACATTATAGATATTGGCCTATAGTTTTCTATGTTCATTTTGCTACCTGCTTTGTGAACTGGAGTAGTAAAGGATGTTTTCCATATTAATGGAAATGTATTCGTTGTAATAATCAACTTAAATATATGTAAAAGCGGTTTTCTTAACCATTCATGGCATCCTTTGAGTATATATGGAGGCATTCCATCTATTCCAGCAGTTTTTTTAAGTTTAAGTTTTTTCACCGCTTCATTGAATTGTACCTCAGTTATGAAATTGATATTACACGTTTCATTAACACTTATGTTGTTATTTAAATTATTCAAGTCATATGTTGCTTCATTTGAGTCATAAACAGATGCAAAAAATTTCGCAAATGCTTCAGAAGATTTATCATACTGTATAAGCTCATCCTCATAAGTATAATTTCCCATATTCAAAGCACTATTTCTCCTACTTTTAGTGTAGTTCCAAAAATTATTTACGTTAATAGTGATATCCTGTTCCAACTGGAGTAGGTATTTACGTTCCTCTAATCTAATAATTTTTTTTACTTGCTTTCTGATATCTACGAATTTATTTTTAAAATAGCTACTCACGGTAATCAACCGCCTGTATTTTTGTTTTTCTTTCAACAAGTCTTTAATTTGTTTTGTGAACCATATAGGATATTGTTTATTATTTTTGTTCATTGTATACTGTGGTACGCACTCTTGCACTATTTCGTTCCATATATTGTAAAATATATCTAAAGCATGGTTTACATCAGTTTGATTCAAGATTTCATTCCAATTTGTATCTCTTATTCTTTCACTAAGCAGAAGAAAGTTTGCCCTTTTAAAGTTATACCTATTTTCTCGAGAAAATTTGATGTTCGCTTTTTTGGTTGTATTGAATCTAATATTAATATTTAGAGTTGGGTGATATACATCCTCATTAACGAAGGGTTGACAGTCCCTTGTAACTGTACACTCATTAACATTATCAGTTGAAGTGAGTACTAAGTCTAAAGTTCACCCTTGTGGGTTCTTTACGTCGTTTACTAGTTCACAATAATTATTAAAAGCTATAAATTCAGTTAAAATATTAAGTTTATCATTGTAAGCACTGAATTGGGTATGTATTCCAGTAATTTCTGGTAAATTGAAGTCTCCAAATATATAAGCCCTATTGACATCCCCTATGTTATCTTGTAAAAAATCTAACGCTGATTGAAATACTAGCAACCTACTCTTTGGGGGTATATATAGACAACAAAAAGAAAACTTTTCACCACTGACTTTTACTTGTGCAATTATTGCGTCAAAATCCGTACTCTTTTTAACAAGTTGTAATATCCGAAATTCCTTCTTAATTGCCATTAACACTCCTCCTCCCGTAGTTTTACCTGTGAATACAAGGTCTCTATCAGCTCTCATTAAATTGTAGTATTCAGTAGATACAATTTCCCCATCCTTCACTCCGTCTTGTAACCATGTTTCCACTGCAATAATTACATCAAATTCATTCTCCAAACATCCCCTGTAAAAATCGTGACATTTACTATTAAGACCTCTACAGTTCTGATAATATATATTAAGCATTGTATATAAAGCAATAAGTGAGTATCACATGATAGTGTGAGCCCAACAACAAAAAAAAACATAAGAAAAAAAAGTGTAATTTTGTTGAATGAAAGTAATAACTATCAATAATGAATAATAAAAGAGAAACAAGAAAATAAAAAATCTTCATAAGATTTGTGCACGTTCCAAAATTGTGTAGTGTAGACCCACCATTATAAATTCAAACGTAATAAAGAATTTTAGTTAATGTAAATAATGAACATTTCTTCCAATAGCCTTTCTTTCCCACAATGTCTATAAAAAACGAAAGCAAATAGTTTCTACCTACAGTAAATCACTTTGGTTTTTAACAATTCTTACAGCGTTGTCATATTTCAAAAAGATTTTGCCGTTTCGGGACCATACCACATTTGAACCAAATTTCTTCTTTGTTTGCAATAGTAATCCATATGCATGTAATGTAAGGTCCTCCATTATAAATACTCCTGTCCCCTTCAGCTTACTTCTAGCTGCATACACTTCATTTCTCTTCAGACACGTAACGAAGGAAACCACAATATGTCTTGGCTTGGACTGCTTTTCGTCGTGCCTACCTGCTCTGAATGCATTGTTTATTTCCAATTTTCCACATTTTATGTTCATGGTGTCATTGATAATATTCAGTACCTTTGACAAAATAGTTTCATTATCTTCTTCCTCAACACCTATTATTCTTATAGAATTTCGCTTTGCATTCTGTTCCAGATTTTCCAATCTCTCAGTAAATACAGCAATTTCCTTCTGGTTGGTTTGCGATATTTTTTCGAGAGAAGACAGTTTATCCAACATATCGTTGAAGTTGGTTTCTATTTTTTCGATTTTCGTAGTTAGCTTTTCCAGTTTTTCTTCTATTCTGCTTGTAATTCTAGGAGCTAGTTTAGATATTATGATTTCCAGCATATTCTCATCGATTATGTTCGATACACTATTACTTCTCGTCACTTTAGCAGTCATTTTGAATTATTTATTGCTTGATGCTTTGGCAACACTGTTTCAGATAATGATTATCTTACCAAATCTATCAAAGTATATTTCCACTAGGTTTTTCCAAATTTTTCCTGCACCAAATGATATGTTACAGTTTGAAGAATACACTGGTACAAGCGAAAGATTACTTTAAACAACAGAGACCACTTAAAACATAGATTGTTTAGGGAGCTCACAAACTACGACACTCACGCATGCATGTCGGTCGGCTGATCTGATGTCAACCCCTCTCGGATATCTTGCGATGAAACTCCTTAGAAAGCCAGTTTTCGATCACCTGTTTGTGTACAGAAATAACCGCGAAGTTTCGTTAAACTTTCCATCCATATTGATGAATGGAAATCCCATCCGCTTCCGACCTTTCACCATTCGACGTATATCAAACCCAAAATAACGTCTCGAGTAAGCCTCATTAAAAATTCACAAACTCTCGAAAACTCGAGGCCCAAACGGAGTTCTAATCAAGTTGAGTGCCCTTATGAACTGTTGAAGTCGATCCAACGTCTTTGTCGAAAAAGCTTCGTTATCGAGGCCCTGTTCCAATATAATAACTCGAATGATATCGATATTATTTATGTTCAAACATCAAAACTAGGAGTATCTGATGGTGGATAAACACTCCTCAATCGAGATATAATTAAGAAAATATGATACCTTCTGAAAGCACATCAAGGCAAAAAGCTTGTACTGGACGGTAGTTCAGTTTATAAATTGAAATACCGGTAATTTTCTGATACGATGACCATAAAAATCCAATATAATCACATTCACTCCTCTTGAAAGTAATGTTTCTTCTCGATTCGAGAGATTTAACTTCTGAACTGTCAAAAATATGACTGTTAAGTTAAACTTCTACTGAAAGGATTGATTACCATACTTAGACATAAGTTACATGCATTTTTCATAGCAGTACCATATCTACTGATATTTATGGATCATAACAACTCACTGAATACTTGAATAGCAGAACATGTATAAAAAGTATTGTTTGAACGTCATTTTTGTGTGGTGGATCAATATTTGTTCCGTAGTTTTTTGGGTTTGTAACCGACCACAATCTGAAAAAAATAAAAATTATTATTGGAATCTATACAAGTGTAGAAGGCAGATTTTCAATCTACCCCGAAAAGTTGCTGCGTCTATTGAAAAACAGTTCTTTCTGGATAGAACAAGTCCAATTATATATATATATATATATATAATATATATATATATATATATATATATATATATATATATATATATATATATATATATTATATCGGTGAAACGTCTCGACCATTGGAAGTGCGAAAGAGTGAACACAAGATGTACATCAGGAACAGACAGATAGGTGGTTCTAAATTATCAGAACACATTCTTACTGCCGATGGAGATCACACAGTAGAATGGAATGACACTAAAATTATGACAAAAGAGAGCAACGGCAGGAAACCAAAATTAAAGGATTCTGCTTTCATCATGCTGTCTGGTGAAGAATACATATCTATGAGTTCGCTTGATATGGATCGCGGATGGCTGCCCCTCTTGAAGGACAAAATGTTATGTCAAATTTGAAATAATTTGACAAATGTCAAACACGAAAATTGTCTATACGAGGTATTTGCACTTGAAAAGGAATTTGCCTAGAAGTTTTGAGAACGGAAGCAGATTTGATTTCCGAAACGTTAACAGATAAGTATTTTCATATATATCAGTTCTTATTTTTTTTTTGATAGGCAAAATTTGAGTTATATGAGAAGTTGCTGACTGATTGGACTTGTTCTATCCAGAAAGAACTGTTTTTCAATAGACGCAACAGCTTTTCGGGGTAGATTGAAAATCTGCCCTTCTACACTTGTATAGATTCCAATATCAATTCTTATTTTTTTCAGATTGTGGTAAGTAACAAAACCAAAAAACTACGGAACAAATGTATAAAAAGCATTTCGTTACACCTATAAATCTTATAGTCGGAATAATAATCGTAGTTCAATTAGTTTTTCGTTATGTATCACTATCTTCAACGAAACATTCTGATATATTTTGCATAGTTTTTGGGTTTGCATGAGGAGCTGCTAATAAAAATGAATACAGATTCATAGAGTTGTTACTTCTTGAAACGAAACAAACGAAATATCTAATTTCCCCCTCATTTGAAAAATAATCGGTCGTACACGTAATTACATTGGTCATGGAGGAGGTTTTTTGATACGGTTTTCAACACTGCAACTTCAACCCTCCAGGAAGAGTGGAACCAACCCCTCACCTTTTCAAAAATGGAACAAGGGGACAAATGGTCCTTCAAAAGGAGATTCAATTCCATTACAAATGACATCTGAATCGTGAAATTCGGTGAGATAGTTTCCGAGATAAGTATCAAAGTGTGTAATGGTTTCTCTATTCTAATGATTCGACTGACGAAATACTATGGATGAAAAGTAAAACAAATTGTAGCTTTTTATTTACACAGATGTTCAAAATGACCTAAGGGAACAAATTGTACATACCGGCTGATGACACTAGACATGTTCTAGGCAGTTCGTGGAGAATTTGAATCACACCTTTATCATTGCATGAAAGTCGGTCATTTTGAACATAATGACGTACGTTTTGTATTACATTTCAGCATAAGTATTTTTTAGTCAAATAACTAAATCACAAATCGGTTACTGAATTAGATACTTATTGCGGAAACTATCTAACCGAATTACACAAATGAGATGCCATTTGAAAGAGAATTGAATATCCTTTTGAAAAAGGTATCACTCCACCCCTTGTTACATGTGAAATAGTACTGTTTGGTCTCACCCTTCCTAGAGGGTTGAACTTGTAATCAGATATTTCGTCTTTTTCCTTCTGAATGGGGACCCCTGTAAAGGCCTCAATTTACGGCCGAGTTAGAAGCTGAGAACCATACAATATATCAATATTGCAAAATGTTGGAGAATGTTTGAAGCTTTCTTGCTCAAATCACGTTATATAATATTATTGTACGAATATCGAAAAGAAAAAACTATATGGGATCTTCGTGCTTTCTGGCGTTGAAAATATTGGTATTCAAAATCATCAATGAATATTCAATATAAATCATTTCTATTTTGATAATCATTCGGTTGAAAATAAAAAACTAGGCTTCAGAATGAGATGGAAATATGATGAAAATTAACCTTCAATTTTCGACTCAGCTGGATACAGTTTGGAAAAATGGATGGTTATCACTGCTTTTTTTGAAGAAACGTAAGAAAACGTCATGAGTCGTGATGTGATTCATTACTGAAATACATAACTTTCGGACAACCGAAAGCTGAACTTTTCATTTCTGTTCAAATTATAATGTAGGTTGCAAAACCTTATAACGGAAGTTCACATAGATTTTTCAGAATCGATCTGATGCCAGTGAGATATTTCTAGAAGACGACTCCAGTATTCAGTAGTTCGATGATGTCGGATGTTTTCAATCATTTAATATGAATGTTTCAGAAAAGAAATAGTACGAGTTGTATTTGACGCTTTGATGTATAGCTTACTGGTCCAGATTTTTTGACTTCAGTAAGTAGTATCTTATCCAGGTTCAGAATCCACAAAATTGCATTTGTTAGAGATATTCACGAAATATTCAATAGAATTAAAATTGCCGACGGAGATACCTACATGCAATGTTTTCTTTGGTGCAATTTGAACAAGACTTTTTCACCGAAAATTTATAAGAAGATTGCAATGCTTTTCAACTCCTTTTCTGGTTCAGCTCATAAAAAATCACAATGCTATAATGTATTTTGAATCACACTCCCGAGCGGTAGAAGCTATCATCAACAATCATTACGTTAATGAATACCTAGATGGTGCAGAGAATGTTGAACAAGCTTCTGGGCTAGTAAGCGATGTTATTCTTGTTCATGATCAAGGGGGCTTTGAAATTCGGAATTTCATTTCAGAATCTCCTGAAATTCTTGAATGGTTACTTGAACACTTTCTGGCTAATCAATCTAGTGCAGAAGTCGATAAACAAATGGAATTCATCGAAAGATTGCTTTCACTTGGTTTATTCTCTCCGGAAATTATTAAATTTTCAAAATATTTGGAGAGCCGGTATTGGTTGGGATGATGATCTTAGCGAAAATACGTTCAAAAATGGCAGCTGTGGTTGACAGAACGGAACAAAGCTATGGCTATTGAAATTCCCCAATGTTACTCCTGAAATATGTAGAATGTCTTGTCTACCCAGTTTCACGTTTTGTTGAAGGCGAGTGGAGATGCTTACGCAAGCCCAATATTTCTACGGTTGAAGTTTGAAAACTATGTTGAAGTTATACTGGTAGCTTTGAGAGGGGAAGTGGTACAAAAAAAATAATACTTCTGCAGAATATTTAACATTCTCTAAACTGGAACTGCTTGCAGCAGTCATGGGGGATAAACTTCGTACAAAAATCATGAAATATCTGAAATTCAACATTGATTCAGTGTACGTCTGGTCTGATTCTCGAATACTTCTCAGGTAGTTTGGAAGTAACTTTTTACCTATATGGCAACCCGAATGAATGAGATTTTAGAAAAAAGTGACATTAGCTAATGGAAACGGGTACTAACAACTCGAAATGTCGTAGATATATGTACCAGGGACTCCTTGAGACATTATTTCTCAGCAGTTGGTTTAAATGCCCACAACTCCTTTATGAGCCTGAGAATTATTGGCCAAAGATTCCGAGTCACAAAATTTAATAATATTTGGCCTAAAGTTGTCATGTCCATTATAGAAAATGATCCAGAAATCATACCTGTCAGGTCTTCTAATACATGGCTGAAGTTAATTGTTTTGTACAGATATGCATAATCTCAAGATTAATGTACCCAATACTACTGAAATACTTCATAATTCGTAAATTTTCTTGGGAGATGATGGTCTGGGAATTTCCAGCAGAATGATCAAAATCGCCAATGTCTATGCCATTAATGAAGAGCTAGTTATTTTAGCTGGAGAACATGTCAATACCCAAAAATTGGTTATTCACTATCACATAAAGAATGCTCACCAGGGGATGGAAACAATCAATAATAATCTCAGGAGACGATTCTGGATTTCCCATATTCAAAGAACTGTCAGACAAGTCATTTTACCCACTGCATGTATTGCAGTCGACGATCCGCAGTTCAAATTCAACTAAAGATGAGACTTTTACCGCAAGAACGATTACTAACTTATCAGGAACCATTTACAGCTACTGAAATCGACTATTTTGGTCCATTTCAGGTCAAGATTGGAAGACTGGAAATGCGTTATTATGTCTTATTCACCTGTCTGACAATCTGAAAAGTACTTTGTTTCACGACAATAAGAATACTTGAGTAGTTGGAAGATTCAAAGTCAGTGTTACAGTAATATGTTTCGATATATTTCAGAACCACTGAGCATTCAAGATTGATCAAACCTTCCTCAATGGGCACACGTACGTTGATTCAACGTTTTTTCAACGTTGTATCGTTGACATATACGTTACCAGTTGAATGGTCAACGTAGTCATTTTTTTTTTTTTAGATATATAATATCTTTATTTATCCCAAGAAACATAAATGTTTATAACAGGGACATACTAAAATAAATACAATACAACTATAACTTCTTACGTGTTTGAGTTACGTGTCGATAACATTGAATTCAACGTATTAAGGTAATAGTTATTACTGAAAACTGGTGAGAATACGTTGTTTGTTAGTGTGATTTAAATGTTATGATATTGAAAGTTATTTTAACATTGTATTGAAACCATTCAGTAACCAGTAATTGGTACAACACGTTGATCAGACGTTTTATGATAACGATATCTATATCTTTCCATTCAACGTTAAAGTAACATATAATTCATACTCTCTGTTGATTATTTCCATAACATACACGTTTGTGTAGAACATGGTATCAACGTTCACATCGAACGTATTTTCCATACGATTTATCAACCTTCTTCGACTCATCTGGTTGATAGTTATAATAAAATATATATTTCAAATCCATAATGAACCTACGTTATATTCTTGTCATTAAATGACTTCGATAATATGCCCTATTCTCCGAAGTGATTTTCACATTACCAAGCAACGTTTTTTCAACAATGTATTAAATGCTTCCCACAACTACTAGTTGATATTCCCCATTGATAATACGTCTCGTATGAATAATATCATTATGTTCACATAAAACGTTTATATAACATATTCCTGCTCCCAGTTGATGAATTGAGTAAATATACATGTTGATGTTGAACGTTTTTTGTATTCTTCAACTGATCTATCAACTATTTATCTACTCATTGTTGATATGGTGACATGGATATACGTATTTGATCCGCTATTGAACAACCATTCAATCTTGTTATTTCATTATGTTGATATATTCGTTATCAATGTATTTTGTTCATACGTTACCAGTTTACGACATTAAAACATGATTGATTTAACACGTTGATTAAATGTTTCATTAAAACAATATCATTAACTTCCGATTCAACATTGAAATAACAATATTTGACATAGTCAGTGGACATACTTGAACACTGGCGTTAAATTAAATCATCTTTCGAACAATCCGTTCAGGCCAGTCTCAAATTACCTACACAGTAGGTTTCGGCTGGCACCTGTCAGAAAACAACTACTCCCCTGGCTAATACCACGAAGGGCATTGAATTACATCCGACCGGTGCCAGTGCAGGTTTCTTCACAGAACAAAATCCTGCATTTTTTTGTCGATACAAATAAAGGAATTGATTTTCAATTATAGGGACGGACACACTGGCAGACCGGTTTCGGGCTATTTGGCCACTCGTCAGTACAAGGCAGTGCCATCATCAACATAAAGTCGATGACTTCCCATAATCAAAAATCGAACTCCTTCAGAGGGCGATCAAAGCTGATGCGAACAACGAAGTTATTGCGCCATCTACCAATGGACGAGATATTCCAAAAGCAAAGCGAATTCGCCCATTCCTCCTGCGAGAATAATGTAAAAACATTTGACATAGTCAGTGGGCATACTTGAAGACTGGCGTTAAATCAAATTATCTTTCGAACAATCCGTCAGGCCAGTCTCAAATTACCTACACAGTAGGTTTTGATAATCAATTATAGGGACGGACACACTTCCGTCCCTATAATTGAAAATCAATTCCTTCCAACGGAATATTCGAAAGATGATTTGATTGAAATAACATATAATTCATACTCTCTATTGAATAATTCGGTAACATACACGTGAGTGTAAAACATGGTATCAACGTTCACGTTGAACGTATTGCGTCCGCGCATGCTTTGTACATAGCGCTCATCGATGAATCTCGTAGCCTGAGCTCGTAGCGGTTATCGCGAACGGCAACAGGTCATGTTGACGGTTGAGTTAAAACCACTTAGTTTGTGATATGATGGTGTTGTACAATCATTTTCGAGTTGGTGAGTAAAATTTTAGCATTTCAAGCACCTACAATTCAAATATTCTGAAATTTCAGTTTAATCAGCATCACCATTTTGATTTTCACATTAATATTTGGGTGCAGATATATTATTATATAACGTTGATGGACAACGTTTATCAAAGGTATAAATGATGGTGAAAATGAACATTATTCATACATTATTTATTACATATATAAATTCGTATAGTAATATAATATAGCAACACGTCATAAATAAACGTTCAGATCGCGCATGAAGTAAATTATAATGATACGTTGAAACACAACGATGCAAGAAAAAGTTATTTCCCGCGACATTTTTACTGTATTTCAACGGTTGGTTATGTAACATCTTTTCAACGTGTTTTGAACGTGCGTGTGCCTATTGGGTCATAACATTTCTATCGATTACCTACCGTCTGCACTTTTTCAGTTTACGATAGGTCAATAATCAATAATTCGCGAATCCCTTCTCAAAGGTCAACATAAGCAAGGAAACTTGAAAATAATTCAATTTAAAATTCACCCCTGCAATGCAACACATTCGGATATGATTTTCCGATTCTCCAAACATATATTTGCTTGAAATGGATTATTGTTCGTCAAATATGTGAGTTTATTACCAAATATATTTTGAGGAAGTAGATGGAAAATAAATCTGCCCTTTTAGAAAATACTATATTCGATTGGTTTCAATAAATATTTCAGTTCCACAGGCAAAATCGCATTTCTTTGGCCTCGGGGGGAACGACAGACTCATGCTTTTACTTTCAATTTATCTTTTACTTTAAGGAAGTTTTCAAAATGCTAATCAATGAAAGAGTTAATACCCGGCTCTTTTACTTCAAGATTTTGTGTACGAACGCCTCCATTGATACGCATTGTGAAAACTTTCTCAAGGCAAAAGTAAAAGATGAAATGAAAGTAAAAGTATAGTCTTCGAACCCGGCATGAGATTGTCCCAGAGAAAAAGGCGAGAGATGGATATTTGAATCGGAGGTGGAAGGAGGAATTGGGTAAAATTTGTTTTATCCTGATACGATAACAGCGATTTGGATATGAATTTTCACTGCTTTTCATTATTCGAGAATTGAGAGACGTATGTCATTCACACTCGAATCCAGTGTACGACTTTGGATAAGGACAAGTTTCACTTCGCATACAAGTGGTGAATACCAGGTGTTTATTTGCGGTTATGGTGAGATGAATTTCAAAGCCGTGTCAGAAGGAAATACTTCGGGAAGCGATGAATGACCTATCGACCAATTTCGCGGACCAGCAATCGGCCAATCGACGACCGACTTAAAGATCATTGCGATGGCCAACCAAACGGCAACCCCAACTAGGATGATCGAGATAGGTACTTTCCCAGACAGAGACAAAAGTCAGGACGCAAAGTCGGAAATGGACAAGATCAACTTCTCCAAAGCAACCAACACGATGGATGGCATTGAGGATCTGCCCGGCACCCTGAAGACTATAATGCCCTTGCCAAGGTACTGGACCACCAAAGTGTCATACCAAACATACGTATTGGGAGTAGTCCTCAAGGAGGAGGACATCCCTTGAGAAATCTTCACCCTGCCGCATCGAAGGGGCGATCAAAAAACACATGACACAGATTTTAGTTCTCATTTCATTTTGTGAATTCGAGTTCATAGTCCTAGGGCGACGATAGGCCAGTACCACCACTGTCAGGGAAACTGCACAGAAGTTCTTGCCTACGTAGAATGGAG
Organism: Zygogramma bicolorata; assembly: GCA_032362365.1. Taxonomy (NCBI): domain Eukaryota; kingdom Metazoa; phylum Arthropoda; class Insecta; order Coleoptera; family Chrysomelidae; genus Zygogramma; species Zygogramma bicolorata. The sequence continues at coordinate 68,448 of JAVJAQ010000612.1, forward strand.
TAGACGGCACTCAACCAAAGACTCTAAGAATCCAAAGTCAGAACCCCGCTCTATACTCCAAGGTACAGAATACAGTTAAGGTAACAGTCGGGATCCTAACAGTGCCGCTGAAAGCGATAAATTGAAACTGGACCCACGCTCTGCTTGTCTCCATTATGACCCCAACAAACCCCGTAACGCAGGTTGAAAACCTCTGTGTACCTATAAGGAAGAAGAGAAGCCCACTTACTCAGTTTTCGGACTTGTAGAATATATTGTCAATGACTGCAAAAACACCATGAAAAAAGCGCCTGTTAATGTTCAGAAAACCGTTGAGAGCAACCAACATGAAGCTGGTATGCTAACGGAATCCACGGAAAGAAGCTGGACATCGGTAAATTCTTGATGACCAACAACATTGAAACGGCGCTACTACAGAAAATCTTCCCGAACAAGGAACCATACAGCATTTGTCCATATTTTTTTTATACGTTTATTCGCACGGAAGGAAAGCCCTGTAATGTTCAAAGTTCACCGCGTGAATCAAGGGACAGGAGATACGAATCAACATTCACTTTGAATTTCTGAAGTTTGTAAGCCTCAGGAAAAACCTCTTTTGGCAAGGAGTTCCAAAACTCAGCTGTTCTCTTGAAAAAAGATCCTTTAGCAAGAGAGGTTCGACAGGTTTTGTAATTTCACAACAAAGGGATGAGAATTCTGTACTCGTCGAGTCATCCGTGTAGATGTTGCCAAGGGTGGAACTATTGGTAACAATTCGGAAGAGTATCGACCGTGAAAGTATCTAAAGAAAAGAGACAAGTCTCCGACACTTCTATGATGTTAAAATGAAGTGAGCGAGTCTGTGAGCGAAGAATCACCATCAAGACGAATTGTCTTTCTCTGAATAGAATCGAGAAGCCTCAATGAATGTTTTGATGCCGAACCTCACACATGAGAACTGTATTCCATGACAGATCGTATCTGAGCCTTGTAGATCATTAGAAGCTGACGAGACGTGAAGTATTTCTTCGCACAAAATAGAAATCCAAGTTTCTGGGAAGCAGTTTTAGCGATCGATCTCACATGGTTTTCCCATTATCACTGATCGTAATTCCTAGCATCAAGATATTTGATTTTGTAGGAATAGTTAGTTACTCCTGACATCTGAATATTAGACGATGATAGATCGGATTTTCTTGAGAAGAAACATGTCTGGGTTTTCGTAGCATTAAATTCCACCAAGTTCATGTTACCCCGTTCTATTATTTTTACCAAGTCGTCGTTAACTTTATTGACGTGAATGTTTCTTTGAATTTTTGTTTCTCGAGGCGGTATGGGGACTCAGGAAGAGAAACTGGCATGAAGAGTACTGTCGTCCGCAAAACTATGTATTGAACAAGATGTTTTCTCGAGTAAATCATTGATATGAAAGAGAAACAAAGTGGGCGTCAGATTTGAACCCTGTAGAACACCTGTAATTATTGGGAGAATATCAGATGATGCATCATCAACAACCACATACAGATACCTATCAGACAAGAAACTCTTCAACAAAGCACACAATTGAGGAGGCAAACCATAAGACGGCAATTTACAAAGTAGACCCCGATGCCAAACTCGATCAAACGCTTATGAAATATTGAGTGCAACAGCTACCGTTTCTCCGAATTTCTCGATTGAACACTGTTCTGTTATTCAATTCCAGAATCACTATTCCTAATAATTTTCTTATTTCCCCTGTCGAACACTTTTGGTGGTGCGTTCAAAAGATAGAGCCTTATGTTTCACTTGATTTTACGCTAGCGCATTTGCTATTTTTACCGTAGGGAAAACCCAGAAAAAGCCACACTTCCACAAGGTCCATTGGTGTATTCGATCAAAATATTCCATCCACCAGGATTGTCATCTAGGCAACTATAAGAATAGGCTATAGGACCGAATGCATTGAAACATATCTGCTGGAATCATCTAGGTTCTCAGAACGTTTTCCTAGGCACAACATTTGCGATATTCTCTCCCAATCTCGATAATTCCATTTCATGAAATGGAAAATCAATATGAACATAACAATTTTTTTTTCTGTTCAAAGATAAGAAGACACCAAATGTTCCATAACCTCAGGTGTTCCTAATATCGAATTACTTTTTTCAATATCATATTGAGGAGGAATACGTATTCTGGACACTCTCCGAACTGAATTTCATTACCATTTAATGATTTTGTATTTGAAAGCGATATAGCTTCTTGGGACTACGTCAATGTCATTCAGCAATGCTGTTCAAGCTAGATCCTGACAACACTCGAGGGTAGACAAGGTCAAACTGCATGCGCTAGGCTTGCACACATAAATATAAAGTCATTCATGGTGACTCACCATCAAGGTTATTCAAGGTCAAAAATATTTGGAAGGTCCTCTTCCGTTTCAGGCACTCTACTATTTTTGTTGCATTGTTTACTTTTTTCGAAATTGTATAATAAGTTGTATCAATGGTTCGCCGTGCATCTTGAGAAACTATTTCTGTGACTTTTTCTTCTCCGAATATAAAAAGGCATATAAAACCTTCATGTAATAAATAAGATAAAAACAATTTGAAAACGCCCTTTATTGAAATCCATGGAGCAAGCAATTTTTTTACCTTCTTGCTATTATCCAATGTCTCGTTGATCATTGAAAATGAGGGATAACGAAAAATTATTGCTACACCAGCAGAAATAACCGAACAAGTATGGTGGGAGTGAAAAAAGTACAGTACGCAACTCGAGGATAAGGCTAGTTACCTGTACTCTCGAATTGCCGCCTCATGCTCACAATTTTCGCTATTGCGTAAAAGTGTTTAATGGGGGTTGGAATTCAGAAAGAAAACACACCGGTGAGTGGTTCCACAATAGATGTATTACGGTTCAAAATCACTTCTACATGCCGGTTGATATAATTACAGGAGTTACACTTAGCGTAGTATCAAATGGTACAATAAATCTTCATTTTGACGAGTAATCTCTACTTCATAGCTGACGCTAAAAAGACCCATATGATCGTCAATAGGACGCCGTCGCGTGATAGTACTTGACAAATAGAAAAGTGCCATGAAAATATGCTATGTAGAACAATGGAGTCAGCAGGCTTGCCCGCGAATATAGAAGCCTCAGCGAAAAATGGAGCAACAGTTTATGTTGTAATATGACGTCATGAGAAAATAATAGCAAATAAAGAATTAATAAATCAGTAGAACCTCATAGAGGGTGTGAAGGGTACTTCACAACAATAGTCTACTTATCCTCCTCGTTACGTAATATTATATTCGGACAAACTGGAAGAGATCTGGTCGTAAAACTTAGCAATAAAAAAAATTCAAACTTTTTCCATGAAATTAAAACATACAGGGTGTCCAATCTCAGACGAGTCGCCTCGTATATTTCTTATCCCATAGTGAGTGGAAAAATTTCACGAAACACGTCGAATGATTTTGTTTGGGGGACATCTTTTGACGTATATTTCAGGCTTGAACAATTTGGTTATTTTTACAATGTACAAGCCCATTTTTTTCAGCCCTTTTTACAAACTCAAACAATCTTCAAAAAATTACATTTGATTTAAAAATGCAGTTTTTATTTTTTTTTTCATTGTAAGCATGATGATAAAACAATTCAATTTTTTCAAGAATGTGATTTTTTGAAGATTGTTGAAGTATGTGAAAAGCGCTTAATAAAAATCGGCTTGTACATGTAAAAATAACCAAATTATCCAAGGTGGCTCATTCGAGCTGCAAAATTGATTTTTGGCAAAACGAGTCATCAAATTTACGTTTTTCATACACCGTTGTAACAAGGCTTCCAAGAAATGAAGTATCACTCAACCCCCCTCCCCCTAATCAGTCTTGAGGTGTGGAAGAGCCCCCTATTAGGGGATTGCTTGTTCAAGCCTAAAATATACGTCATAAGATGTCCCCCAAACAAAATCATTCGACGTGTTTCAGGAAATTTTTCCACCCACTATGGGATGAGAAATATACGGTGTGGCTCGTCTGAGATGGAACACCCTGTACAATGAAAGATACAGTAACGGAACGTATATTGAGATTCATCCTTAATCTTTCCGACCTATTTGGAACCGTTTTCTAGATTTAAGTGGACTTTTTTACTTGTCTCTCATCCAGGTTATGCATTAAGGCGAAAGTTTAGAAAAATCGGATCAATTTTATTCATTATCTTTATCATCATAATGACTGATCCATTACATTTTTACAGGAAACAAAATCAACAGTTACAATGCAGATAACTCGATTCTCTCAGTCAATCTGAAAATCTTTGACAAAATTCAGGATGCAAAATTATTACACGGAAACAGATATAGCTCTGAAAGTACAGTAAACGAATATTTTCCTAATCAAAACCGCGAAATCGACAATAAGAATAGATGTTTCATTTCCTGCAGGTTACAAACTCAATTACTGCAAATGCTTGATTAACCCTGAACATTATGAACGTACATCTGTACATACATTCCAAATTACTAGATTAATTGAATTACATATCCGGAAGGGAGAAGAATATGCCGAATATTAGACGTGATTGATTGAATGAGGATGGGAAATTAATATCGGATGCAAAGCAAAATAAACCGCAATAGATATACGTTTCCCTATTAATATTATAATCAGAACTCACTACGTTTTGATTGGTATTTCAAGCAAATGAAAACATGAACCAAAAGAGACAGAATTTCCTCTGAGAACAGACACACTTGATTTGTCGGTCAATTTGAGAAATTTTCTTCCAATATTCACTTGAGGTTATATACATGAGAGTTATTTCACAATCGATGTGCTTTTGACAAAAATTCTGAAATATAAAAATTTATATTTTGAAACCAATTCAAACGTCTTCCTATAAAGAGAAGATGAGATATACGTCTTCTTATACTACATCTGAAAAATATTTCAATAACGATTTCAGCGATAGCTCAATTGATTCAATTTGTGTGTACAGGGTTAACAGAAGTTGATGATGCAGTTACAGAATTCGTGAGCCATATTGCTCGAATATTTGAGCTCATTAGTCTTACAGTTATATCTGAGGGACTGAACCAGTGACTGCACAGAGGCCAAATTCCGTATGGAATTACCAAATTGTCTGAACTGAATATTATTCTGTAAAAGAATTACATGTTTTTTAAATTTTTTTGTCAACAAGGAATAAAAAACAAAATTGACCGGTCATCTGATCGCCCACCACACGTTTTCAGTCCCCCAGACCGAATTGGCAGATTTGAACGTGGAACTAATTTCGAAACCTTTTGAATTTTTGTTTCACTTTTTCAGTTGTAAATATCTTTTACATTATTCTTATCACTGTCAGAAAAAACTCTTATGGCGGACAGCTCTCATGGACCTCATGAGGTACTTGGCCTAGAGAGGCAGTATCGATCTGCAAGATGAAAAAGATACCATACCTTGGTTGGCAATAAGACAAATATACTGGTAACGCTATATTTCTGAATCAGCTACATGAAGTCGGACTTATTTTGTTCAGCTTTTACTGTCGAAGTAGTATATCATCGGTTTCCAGAACATTTTTCCAGTGGTACTTTTTTCGAATCTCTATACGCTGGCGTAAATCTAACCACATCCTTCATTTCGGTACCCATACGCATATTACTGACGTCATTTGCCAATAAAGAATCTATCCGTCACAATATCTCTCTTTGTAATGTATTTCGCACAGTCCAGGTGTTCTTCTCCGTTTCAGAACTGAGTTGTTCTAATGATGTCTTTGGTCTACAGTAATTGTTGTTGTCCTTCAACACTGGCCATCTTTACTGAATCGTCTACTCATGTTGCTATTCTTGTATTCCTCACTCTGCTCAGTGGTAGTTGATAGCAACATGATTTTTCACCCCTCATTTTCAAAACTCCCCGGTGAGCAACTATATTCTCAGTCTGACACCCTTGTAGTTTGAAAATCAAATAACCCCTTTCTGTACTTTCCTCTAATTAGACAGGGTAATGATTGAGGAAAAGTTTCTCGGTCGTTGATTAAATATTGCATGCATTGTCAATGAGGCCAATATAACCAGGCTTTGTAGGTATGCATTCAACTCCAATTAGCATTCGAGATTTTATTAGAGTCGACTCATTATTCCCTTTTAGAATTGTTCACGCTGACGTAATTACCCCGGACTTGACGTAATTCCGTCGACTTTGAATATTCAAGTAAAGTGCTGAATTGGGACCATTAGGCATATAATTATTCTAAACCATGCGGCACCAAGTTCAAATAAAAAGAAGACACATTCTTGTTATAAGAGAGTTTTCACTGTCTGGTCTCCATTTTGAACCATTTCAACATAATATATACAAAAAACATAGCCACAGCATAGCAATGTTTTTATTTTCTTGTATTTGATGAGTTGAAAACAACAGTAGCGTTGAAAAACAATAATGAACGAAAATATCTGAAACCGAAGAAAAAACGAACGTTTCTGCCTTACATTGAAAAAATCAATGTGAACGGATGACAGTAATACTCAGATTTGATACACTTCTCGTAACAGATGCACCTCTTCTTTTGAAGTGAAATGTTTTGCCTCAGGTGTGAGTTGGTCACACATTGACTTCGGCCCTCAGCCCTGTCCCTAAAAATTCAAATAGTGATACAGTTTTTCGAGCAAATGAAACATATGTGAGCTAGATTTGTTCAACACAAAATGGCAGTGTATATTTCAAGATCTGCCTGAAGAATTAAAACAAAATCTATTTACCTTTAGAGATAATTGAGATATTTCAGGTAAATCAAAACATCTTCGCTCCATTTGCGTGTACGAAGAATAGTATGAGAAGTATAATCACTTTTTGTTCACACATGATCTGGCTGTTCGGTTGGATCCTTACTGCCATCAATAAGACCTTCATTGTTGTAGGCATTTTGGGTTTCCATATTATCCTACAAGTCATGTTATTGTTCATTAGTATTGGATTCAACAGATATCCCACTGTTGGGTATTCGTACTACTTATTTCTTCAACTTCAGATAATATTTCTCAAATATTATTCCTTTTGTTATTCAATGTACCTATTGTTGTATACTAGGGAGACTTCCGATAATTACACACTGTAATAATATTTCACTTTATTAACTCATTACATTAATTCCTTCTCGGAATGGCATAATAGACCTATATGGTCCTGGACTCGTATGCATTTAGGATATATATATATATATATATATATATATATATATATATATATATATATATATATATATATATATATATATATATATATATATGCGAAATTGGTATTCTGGGAATTTATCCGTTGATTTGTCGGTATTGACTTTCGACGTTTCGCCAGAAATTTTGGATAGAGAAACAAATATAACCAAAAGAACATTTTTAGAAATGACACATAATATTAATAACGAAGAACATTCTATGCACAAAAAAACAGACCTCAATAATTTAAGCCAAATTTATACATTTCTACTTGAATACGAGAAAGATAGAAGAAAATCACCTGGTATTCAGAATTTTCCCACATGACATTACATCAAAATTTGACACTTCAATATTCTTCAATGTTTTGTCTGTTTGTTTTGTACCAGTTTATATTTTATTCTCACGTTAGTAAGTGTTCCATATTTCTATCTTTACAAAATATCATCCAAAGTATTCTTTTTAGTTGTCCTGACGAAGGTAATAAATTTACCGAAAGCTTGACTAATCACAAAGAGTCCTCTTTGTAACAGCCGACAAACTTGACTCCAACCTCACAATATATATATATATATATATATATATATATATATATATATATATATATATATATATATTCCGCGGTTAGAAATGTGCTGGCTCAACTCCCCTGAATACCAACACACTTCATGAGACTCCACAACGTATCTCGAGAAAAACAACTCCAATATCCCGAATGACCTTAAGAAAGCTCTCATTCCGAGGGAGAAATCTTCGCGCATTCCCCGAATGGCCTCCCAAAAATACACAAACCGAATATCCCACTCCGTCCCATAGTTTGGCTGTCCAACGCAACCCCTCTCCAGATACCTAGCAAACATCCTCCGACCTCTAGTAGAACAGTGTTCGTCGTATATCCAAATCTCTTTTCATTTTATTGAAACACTCAAAACCTTCAACCTCCGACCAACAGACATTCTCGTAAGCTTCGATGTAGCATATCTTTTCACGAATATTCCTTTAGCTGAAACCTTGAGTGTTTTGGAAACCAAGCATCAAATCTCTAGAGACAATCTCAACCTCATCAGCCATTGTATGTCCAGTACATACTTTCTATTTCAGGGCAAATTCTACAAACAAGTGAAAGGAGCTCCGATGGGTTCCCCCCTCTCCCCAGTTCTTGCAAACCTCTACATGGTTGACTTCGAAACCAGAGCCATCGACACATTTGAACTCAAGCCCACTTGCTGGCTCAGATACGTAGATGACATCTTTGCCATTTGGCCTCATGGGTTTGAAACCCTACCAACATTTCTGACCCACCTTAACACCATTCACCCCAACATACAATTCACTATGGAAATAGAAAAGGACGACTCCCTCCCATTCTCATCAGGAAGTCCAACAATTCTTTCACTCACACCGTCTACCGCAAACCAACCCATACAAACCGGTACCTCAATGCCAAGTCTCATCATCACCCAGCACAATTGAATTCGGTTCTGAATTCTCTCATAGATAGGTCCTTCAAACTCACCGATAACCACAATAGATCCAATGAAATGGAAAAGCTCAAATCCGCACTTACCCAAAACGATTTTTACGATTCCCAAATCCACAAGTCTATTAAACTCCAGCAAACCCGAGATCTTCACTCTAGACCCCCGAAGGACGAACCTGAACGACAAAAAGCTTTCCTTCCATATTTTCATGGTGTTACCGACAAAATAAGTCGAATTCTGACATGACATCAAAACCATTTTCACAGCTAACAACCAAATATCCACCTACCTTCGAACACCCAAAGACACAATCCCCAATGAAACCCAAGGAATATATGAAATACCATGCTCTAAGTGACCCAGAACATACATCGGCCAAACCAACCGACGAGTCTGTGGTAGAAGTCCATTGTAATCTTCTATAATATTTCACTTTGATTTTTGTAACGAGAGGGCCTGTATGTGGGGTGTTGGATCTGTCCACCCGGGACATGACTCGAAATGACAGCTCTTTGATTCTAGTTCCGTGTGTGCCAGATCCTTGCGCCGCATTTCCATGTCATCTCGACATCAGCTGACTCTCCTCCATTTCCTACTCAGTCAATCTGTGAACGGTAGAGTTTTTCCAAGTATCCTTTAATGTGGATTTTTCAAATATTGCATATTGGGCATAAGGGCTCCAAGCCCCCCAATCTTTAATGTATTTACGGTGTTAGGGATGTCCCAAATTCCCCTAATATCAATTTAATCATAGTTGTCATTACAAAAAAAAAAAAATTTTATGTCCTTCTGAACTTCACCATGTGATTTTGCTATTTTTTCTTCTCCATGTAAGTAAATTTTATACTTCATTTATCAACTAATATTATATTACTCTTCCTTTATTGTAGAATTCAATGTAAATTCAGCTGATGATGAACCTATGTAGGTTCGAAACATGTACTGAATCACCGTACTGACATCTTTCGAATATTAAATTGTGGAGACGACTTTGAGTTTTTCTGCATCTTCAACCGACGAGTGTCCTGTAGAGCATATGAACACGAACTAGCAGTCCGTAATTCTGACACAAACTCAGCATTATTCCAACATCATTTAGAAACAGGCCACAAAATAGAGTTCAAAAACACCAAAACCGTTGCCACAGCTAAAACCCTCCAAACCAGAGTTACCCGTGAAGCCATTGATATCGAAAAACGTCCCAACTGTCTCAATCAACGCGACGATTCTCAAAGACTCCGTTCGAACCTCCCATCGACCGTCCGATCCCTGATCCTGCCATAATTACTAATGAACCCTTAAATCCCACCAACCTTCAATCCTCGATCTCCAGTGATGATAGCCACCTAGTAAGACAACTCAGACCTAGACGCAAGGTCACTCAGTCTTGAAAATGGCTCCGAAATGGGAGCCGAAACGTAGACAAGTAAATCTTTCCAGACGCGGATCAACCGGAAGTTCCAGCCAGCATATATATATATATATATATATATATATATATATATATATATATATATATATATATATATATATATATATATATATATATATATATTCACTTCGTCCTGTGATCCTGTGATAGAATTGCGACTGAAGCAAAATTTGAAAAATCTGTGATTAATAGGAATTCTTGGAGGAAATTCCGAAATTGTATTATCGGATGACTCGTTAGGATGATTTCGAAATTTTCAAATCTCAATTTCTGTATAGTGTTCCATACAAGACCATTCAAGAAAACCCTGAGTGATTTCACGTATTTGGCAAAATCTTGGATGAACCGTCTATAGCAGGGGTTCCCAACCTTTTCTTAGTCCGGGACCACTTTTATATTATTCTTGTTAGCAGGGACCACTATGAATGACTTACTTAGTGGTGTATACATACATACATTGTAGGTAATAAAGATAAACTGTAATAATCAAACCGTAACTTTAATCAGCACCTCAATAGGATATTACAAAACAAGAAATAATAATAATATGTTTAGGATGAACTTCTGTGATTTTGTATTGAAGTGATTTCTGAGTTTGCATCTTCTTCACGAGTTGCTCAAAGCTACACGCAAATCATCACTTATTTTCAAACGATTCCTCGCCTTGTCCTTAATTACCAATAAAGCAGAAAATCCTTGTTCACATAAATAAGTTGTTGAAAAAATCATAAAATATCGCAAGGCGATTTCTCGAAGTTCAGTATAAGGAATTGCTTTTTTACACCAAAACGACTCAAGTGAATTCAATTCAAAAGCATCCAATGAGTTCTTCCTGGCTTTCTTCAGTAACTTCTCCAGCGTCCGTACAAAAGGGTTACGAATCAGTTTTTGATCAACTTCAGTTTCTTCGGTATATTGTGGGAAGTAACGATTGAATTCATCCATCAACATTTGTAAATGAGTCCTGATATTTTCTTGTATATTTGCTTTGAAAGTGTCATACTGTCCACAATTGCTTTTAACGTCGCAAACGCAGAATAATTATTTTCTTCACTTTTACCTAACCACAACTGAAGTTTGCAAATGAAAGCGCGAAGTTTATCTTCAAAAATATGAAATATATTTGCGACGTTTTCTAATTGTTTATTTCCGGAACCTTGCAGTTGTTACTCGATTCGAGTGTGTGAAAATATCCACAGGATAGGCCAAATTAATTCGACATGCCGGATGAGTAAACTGTTTTAACAAATCATTCATTTTTTTGTCAACCAGAAAAATCTCAACCTCTGCTCTCAGTTCATAAACATATTACCTTTCGATAGCCATTGAAATCCTGTGTGAAAGAGAAGTGCTTCATGGTCAGAGTCCATTTCAGTGAATAATTTTTAAAAAGGCGTGTATTTAGGGCGCTGCTTTCGATACTATTTACAACTTTTATGGTCATTTTCATTGTATCAGTAAGGCATTCAGGAAGAGTATTAAAAGCTAACGCTTAGCGATGTATGATACAGTGCGTTGTTATTACCTTGTTTTACTAACGTCGCCACCCCGGAACGTGATCTCAACATTGCAGGAGCACCATCAGTACAGAGGGCAACGATTTTATTCCACATGAGATTATGTTTCTCAAAATATTCCATTGAGTTCATGAAGAATGACGCCCGCTAAATTTGAAATAATTCGCGGACCATATTTTGACTTCTGCGGACCACTGGTGGTCCACGGACCACTGGTTGGGAACCACTGGTCTATAGACTCTACGCTATGAAGCCCAAACAATGGTTTATGTTCTTAGGGTCCTTTCGAGTACTGGCTTGTACCGTAAACAAAACATTGTCTGAACATCGTATGCATCTGTTTGTCCCTTATTTTCTTATGGGTTTCTAGAAATCGATAGATTTTGGTAGAAATTGGTGTTGGATCGGTGCTATTAATTTCAAATTTTATAGTATTCGTACAAAAAAAGTGTAATTTGACGAAAAGAATCTGTTGTATTTTCTACATAATTCTTATTAGTGATTCCTTCTTCTTCTAGATTGTGAGTATCGAATTTTCTTGTAATATTTTCAGTTTGTAACGAGATTCTGTATAAATAAAAGATGCGTTCTCAGAAAATATTTCTAACTCTAACTTTGTCTTGTACTCCATCATGGATTCGGCCTAAGTATTCAGGATGGATCTGAACGTTTTTTTTTCAACGATAGATTTTGTTAGATATATACAATTATAAAGTTTTATTGCTGAAGAGATACCTTCAATGAGAATTCCATTTGATATGTCAACTCGTAAAAAGCATTCTGATCGGGGGTAGAATCAAAAGACTTCGCTCATCCTCAGATTATTTCAAATGCAGGTTTCCTAGATGTGTTTCAGCTGATTCTTGCCGGAGAAAATATTTCCGATAATTCCATCAAATGGAACATTTGAATTTTCTTTCACAATTTAGAATTTCATTGGAGTTGTAGTCTTTCACTTGGAAATCTAATCTGACAGTTCCTTCTGTAGAAATAGGGGAATTCGTTTCAAGACCACTTTATTACAATTTTTTAGGTTGAAGTATTTTATTAGTCTCTACTTTTCATTGAGGACACATTTGTGCCAGTAGGTATCAATGAGAAATTCAAATTGAACCCGACATTTTTGAAGGGGTCCTTTGTTGGATCTGGAATGGAATTGAGGATTGATGTTGGGTTCTAATTGAATCTTGGTTCGAGTTTGAGGTATTGATAGGATTCATTGTTTTTTTATTTCGATTTGTTTCAGCGTAGGAGTCCACAGGTACGACGCTGATCTGGGACAGATTTGAGTTCGAATGGATCTGATTTGATTCAGTATTAGAAATTATTAAAATTTCTTTTTCTTTCATTCGATGTTCGTTTTCGACAATGTCCGTTTTGTTCGCAATGGTGGCGAAACTTTTTAGAGAATGTTCGATTCTGCGAGCTGTTTTGAGTTGGAACATTATTACCCTATTCAGTAATATCGGGTTGCTTACAAAAGGCTCAAAATTCAGAAGAAGTCGGTTTTGTCAAACGATTATTCATCTGAAGTGCTGCTTCTTCTTCTTTTTCTTATTCTTCTAGAGCGACATTCAATGCTTCACTACTTGTGACGACCTTGTAAGCGTGAGTATCTAGAAAAATATGGCGGAGAATGGTAAATAAATCGATTCAAATTTTTTCCCGAATCGATACGTCTCGTATTTTCAATACAATATTGCCTGTTTATTGCATTTATTATTCGCGTAACAAGTTCACCTAGTTTTGCATGAAAATCAACAACTGATTATCAGAATACAACTTATTCAAAATTTCTCTCAACTCTTCCCAATTATCCCCTTGAGATTATGAAAGCTAAGAGAGCCGTTTCCCGAGTATAACTTTCGAATGAATAAGACTTGTAATCGCTGAGGAATTCATGTAGTTCTATTCTATTTTCATCGAAGGATCATGGAATCGATGCACACAAAAAAGACATTTTGGTATCAGCTGCTGTGGAATTCGGTGGAGTGATCAATATTTATTTCCAAGAATATATAATATCACAAGTAAAAATAGAAATTATAACAAGAAATAAAACAGGTAAATAAATAAAAAAATGAAAATAAATGAAATAGGATAAAATATAAAATAATGTCAAGTGGAAAATTCCGTTTCCTTCTGTTCATAAGCGTTTTCTTGTTCATAAAATAAAACGTACGCCTCGCCACTTACGAGAGATTTTGAACAGATCAATGACACATGGGAATCGTTGTATTCGTACTACGTTTCGGAGTGAGGGTGTCGACAGTAAGCCGTGTAGTGGCCGCTGTACGTAATGCCGCTATGGTTGGAGAGCGCGTCGAGTTTGTAACGGCAATGGGCTCCATTGGCTGTCGCGTAATTGCTCATGTCTAGACCTTCCAACGGGAAATCGATGGTGACATACAATTTTTCTCTGAATCTCTCCGTTGGAGAAAAACGTTTGAGATGAATCACCAACACACGAGGGAATTAGTGGATCGATAATGACTTCGTGCATTTCCGCCTTTCTTTACACTTGGAACACGTCGGCTTCTCATCCCCATCCAACGTCTCCTCTCTGGTGAAAGAATCCAAGCACTGAGATAATTTGAGTTGACCGGTTCTCTGTGGAATAGGTAGTGACAGGTCCCAAAAGGGGTCGAAAGTTACAGAACAGTGTCCGCAATGTGTGCATTTTAACGCCGATTTTAATTGGCCGACGAAGTTGTCTACTATTATATGCGAGTTGTCCATGCGCAGGTACCTCGACCATGATTCTTGTGCTTTTTCGTTGTCACTCAACCAAGATACTCGAGCGTTTTCAACTTGAATTTTCATTAGTTTCAATCGGAATACGTTCTATTTTTTCCTTTCTCCTTCGATTCACGTTTTCATGTAAACCCTTCAATAAATATCGTAAGAACTCCTGGGCGTCTTGTTGGGCGGAACCATTGAAGCGAGGGGCGAGTTTTTGGATCTCGATTTTCAGTAATTCTGTATCCACCACACTATTGGCTGAATTATCTGACCATAATTCCCTTATCAGCTTGGCGAACGTTTCTACTAGGGTTTCTTCCGAATTAGAAATGTTGTTGGTAATATCCTCCATGAAGTCGTTTCTCCTGAAATATTCCATCAACCATCTTGTGTTTGATAAGCATTGAATCACACTGTTTATAAAACAAGTGTTTCCTATGTCCTTCAAACCTTTCAGACCAAGAATTTCGATAGACCTCAGTTTTTCTTTCCCACTGCGTCTCTGCCGATATTTTTTATAACCACACATTACGTTCGCGTATCGTACAGGATTCGCTGTAGTAGTATTTAAAAATTTAGAAACCTGGACGGCTATTGAATCACAACTGATGAATGCCCAGAATATCTGTACAAATTTACTACAGGGCCTCTGACGTAAGTGCACTGACCTACATATTTTACTTTATTTAAGGCAGGGTTACCACTTTTATACCGATTTCAGGGTCTTTCTTTGTTCATCATCAGTACAGGGTAGGTTCTCACAGACGACGATAATCTTCTGTGCCTACCGAAACTAATAAGCAATCTGTTAACCGTAGTTAAAACCAGCAAATATATTTGCAAATATGTTTGCTGGAAATTCTACTATGGACTCATAGTGAAAAGATCCTCCGAATATTACGCCTGTCGACAGTTATATGCCTGAAATAATTGTTCACGAACAGAATATAGGAAATATTTTAATGGACCTGAAGACGAATAAGGCTTGCGGATCTGATGGAATCCCAGCAATTGTTCTGCAAGTATGTGCCCCCGAATTCACACCAGTACTTTGCGAATTATTCAACCTTTCATATAACTTTGGGGTTTTTCCTGAGTCGTGGAGAACAGCAAGAGTTCAGCTAAAAAAGGAAATAAAACTTTACCTTGTATTTATAGACCAATTGCATTGCTTTCTATCATTTCCAAAGTCATGGGAAAAGCAATCAATATGAAGCTTATCCAATATCTGGGTAAATCAGGAATAATTAATGACAACCAGTGACTTATTGGCTGATGTTTTTTATGTTTGGCAGCATTCAATCGAAAAATTCGGAGAAACGATAGCTGCTGCACTCGATATCTCAAAAGCGTTTGATCGAGTTTGCCATTGCCCCTTTCTAAACTGCAATCTTAGGGTTTGTCTCCTCAGTTGTGTACTTTGTTGAAGAGTTTCTTTTTTCTGATAGGTCTCTGTATGTGGTTGTTGATGAAGTATCATCTGATATTCTCCCAATAAATGCAGGTGTTCCACAGGGTTCAGTTCTGGCGCCCAATTTGTTTCTGCTTTATATCAATGATTTGCTCGAGAAAACATCTTGTTCAGTACACAGTTTTGTTGTGCTTTGTTGAAGAGTTTTTTTTTCTGATAGGTCTCTGTATGTGGTTGTTGATGGAGTATCATCTGATGTTCTCCCAATAAATGCAGGTGTTCCACAGGGTTCAGTTCTAGCGCCCAATTCGTTTCTGTTTCATATCATGTTCATATCTTGTTCAGTCCACAGTTTTGCGGGCGACAGTATCTTCATACTAGTTTCTCTTCCAGAGTCCCCATACCACCTCGAGAAACAAAAATTCAAAGAAACATTTACGTCGATAAAATTAACGATGACTTGGTAAAAATAATAGAATGGGGCTGCATGAACTTAGTGGAATTTAATGCTAGGAAAACCCAGGCATGTCTCTTCTCAAGGAAAGCCGATCTAGTATTCAGATGTCAGGAGTAACAACTATTCCTACAATGTCAAGTATTTCGATGCTAGGAATTACGATCAGTAATAATCTCTCATGAGAAAATTTTGTGAGGAAAAGGTGAAACTTGAATTTCCATTTCGTGCAAAGGAATAATGCACTTCTCGTCAGCTCCTGATGATCTACAAGGCTCAGATAGGACCTGTTTTGGAATATAGTTCCCATGGAGTTCGGCAACAAACATTCATTGAAGCTTCTCGATTCTATTCAGAGAAAGGCAATCCGTCTTGTTGGTGATTCTCACAGACTCGCTCACTTCATTGAAGCATTGTAAAAATTATTTTCACGGTCGGTGTTCTTCTGAATTGTTATCAATCGTTTCATGCTTGGCAATATCTACAAGGATGACTCGACGAGTACAGAATTCCCACACCTTTTTTGTGTACTTGGAGACCTGTCGAACCTCTCTTGTTGAGGGATCTTTTTTCAATAGAACAGTTGAGCTTTGGAACTTCTTGCCGGGAGAGGTTTTCCTGAGGCTTACAAACTTCAGAAATTCAAAGTTAATGTTAATTTGTAGCTCCTGTTCCTTGATTTACGCGGTGTTCTTTGAACATTACAGGGCTTCCCTTTCGTGTGAATCTGCAATCACAAAAAATTTACGATGCCCATTACCTACACAGAGCCATTTAATAACCAGATTCATAATAATCAGTTATAATTTGATGTCCACCGGAGTATTAGCTCGGGAATTAGTTTTTTCTTTTGATTATTTGCCATGTTGATCTTTTGGAATGGTTTCAGTTTATTTTGTGCTTCCGGTCACGCCGGTCCTGATGATCCTGTTTTTCTCACCACATTTATCCTTTCACAGCATGGGAAAAATATGTTTACAGTCGTCAGATGTCAGGAATGGAATCATAATACAAACAAAGAGCTGTTAATGTCACTATAGCAAAATACGCTTCTTCAAGTAGACGCGTAGGTGGGCTTAAATTGCCTTCTCATCATATATGAGAATTCTACTCTAGATTGCTCAAGGAGATTCACTTCGAAATGCCATTCAAAAATGAATCTTCATATATGCTGATTGTTCGTAAACAAAATGTCATTTGCAAGGGTACCTAACACTATCTTGTTACGGTTGCCTATATTTACCTTCATTTAATTTCTCCAGAAGAACTTACTGCTCAGAGTCATTGATATATTTTTTGTTTCTGCTCTGCCTTCTATGACACATCGAATGGAAATTCGTTCTCAAAAACTCTCAGGATATTCGATTGTTATATTCGAAATTTAGTCACTAGTAAAAAATAAACGCTAATTTTATCCTACCAACTTGGGATTCATAAACTCTCATCAATAATCGGGAGTTATTACACAAGTGCTTCAAAATAACCGATAATTTTCCATGAAAGCATGTTGTCTAAAAACTGCATGAGTTTATTTTCATAATTTGTCGAAAGAGCCCAACTCCGAAGGAGGAGGGCTCTTTTAGCAAAATATTAAAATAACCGAATGCATTTTTTTACTGGCAACATGCTTGAATGAAAAATTATCAGGTTTATTTTGATGCACGAGTGTAATTCGGTAGAATATTTCCGGAGTTAAAACAACGACAATTCAGTATTTATGCCTGTCAAGATGACAAATATACATTTTAACAATCGTTTCTATAGATACACGGACTGATACCTTCCGGGTATTTACCAGCCCGAAAATGTCCCGCCGGGAATTTATCGCTGTAATTGATCGAAAATGTCCCGCTTCATGTGGGATTTTTAACATACGATGGAAATAATCACTGTAATGTCCATTAAAATGAACAATATTTTGGGTAATTTGGCCAAGTTGGAAAATTATTGAACTCATTGAATGTATATAGAATGTTTCAATCGTAAAATACTCACCCTTGCAGATACGTGAAGCCCAATAAGCAACAAAACAACAAGAAATCTGCGGATATTATTCATTACACACCCGGAACAACCCAATCCTTGTCACAGTGTAATGATTTGTTCACCGAGTTGGGAAATGAGACATGATTAGGGATCATCAGATAAGGTGTGCCATTTCACGGTACGTTTGCCTTTCATCAATTCCACGATATGATTCATGCTAACGAGGATGCTTCTTGAATCTAATTAGGCGTATCATGTTTGATGGACTTCTGGTTATAACATCATTTAGCCAGAGTTTTGAAAAACTTATATCGAGTGATAGAATATCGAGCTAAAAATGAAAACATTCGAGTAGAATGTTTCAACTTTGAGATAATTCGTAGAGAAAAAGTATGCTTCTTCCTAACCGGAGAATATTGTTTTCGAATCAGGAAATAAAGGATCCACTCACAATCATTGATATTAATGAAATCACAACCAGGACACACAACGTCTATTTTCAAAAAAATGTATGGACCTACTGGCTTATTTTTGTGTGATATCATTCGAGAGTTACGGACGTTGGGATCAGGTATGTAATGGAGCTCTGTAATCGTAACCGAAACTATCGGATATCCGAAAAGAATATATATTCGAGGCAGTATCCTTTCCAAAAGTTTCGGATAAGGAAAGGGTCGGAATAAAACATGTTGACAAGGTTTTTGTTAACTGTGACTGATTGTGATACCCTAGACATGAAAATGAAACCAATTTATTATATACTTTTTTTATTTTACTTCAATCTAATATTGGTAACCGAAACTATCCGAAACTAACGAATAATCCGAAATATTTATATATCCGTAACCATATCCGAAATAATTATATTTTTTCTCAGAAAATTAATTGAGTTGTCAGAACACATATCTTATCCAGTGAAATTATGAATGAAAATACTCTATACTTTCGAGGATATAATATGATAGAAACATGTTATTTCAATGAATGATATTGAGATATTTGGTGTATGAACACACATAACTCAGTGCAAAAATATATAATGTTTCATTAAAAAAAAAACGAAAAATGCATTAGTCACATATTTTTGGCACACTCAATGTTTTATTTGTCTTCTGACACTTTCATCTGAAACATATTTTCATCTGCATTAGGAAAAGAGTTTTCGTACGTCTACGCATCGTTGATACACTATGTAGCTCATAAAAGTAAATAACGTTTATTTACACCCGTACTCTAATAATACACTTATTTGACTACTACCCGTTTTTTAATGAAATCCATTACGATACAGATTTTTCATTACGATACATATTTTCAACCAATAGAAACCCATTATTTTTCAATCAAGTATGATGTGAATGCTCTGGATTTGACGTTTGTCAAGTCAAAATCGGTATAGGTATTGAATTCTTGAAGAATACAGCCAAACTTCGATAATCATAACAAAAGGTGTGTTACCAGCGATATGGGAGAATCACCTTCGACACCTTCACCGGAAAAAATATAGTTAGAATGATTAAATTTTTCATTTGACAAATGCATGGATTTATTTCTTTATTTTTTCAATCAAATTTTCTGAGCTCTCCGTAGCCGAGCGTTCTAAGACGCTGGGATTATATTAGCTAGTTAGAAGAGACATTGGTTCGATTCGGGCCTCGAGTAATCATTTTTTGGTAATTTTTGATCTTCTCTCCATTTCTCATCGTTTTATTTCTCGAAGTAATACCATTCATTAAAATTTTGTAGAATTTTTCAAAGAGATGCGTTAAATTAGTATCATTGTGTGCAATACAAATATAAATATAATATTTGTAGTTCTTCACTATTTATCGGGTGTAGATAAAATAGCGTATGCAACTCTCATGTAATGGTTATTAATACATGATCGTTGCTTAATATACTAATACAACTCACTTCTCAATACAACTATCAAAAATTATTTATTGTTGAATATGGATTTTCATCAAATATCCGTATATTCAACAACTGATTGTTAATTTTCAATCTAAAATGATCTGAAACACCATCTCAGGAATTTTGGCACGGTATGGAAATATAAAACCATTATTCTTTAACAATAGCACTTACACATGTTGTCCTGTCAGCGGTTATAGCTATGGGTGATGAATTGATTGAAATAGATATGCTTCTTTTATGCGACCCCTTGATTATGTCCCTTATGACTCGCATTTTCAATTTTTCTATTGGCAATGAAACAAAAACTGATGATCATAAGTTTGACAGCATTTGAAAAACTCTCATATCCAAATCAACAAACACTTTATTACATAAAACTTGCTTCCTGAAATTCAATGTGGCATTCGATTCTCACATAACTGTTCAACAGCACTCTTATCAGTGACCGATGATATTTAGAATATGTTACCAACTCAAGTTCTGCTAGAATCCACGGAAGCATTTTGAAAGGATCAATCATCGCTTAACGCTTTATAAAACTTCACAACACTTCAGTAAGAAATCTTTCTAACCCATGGAGTGATACTGGAAGGAGCCAATAATATGATGGTCCAGAAAACGATTTCAAATAGGACACACCTCCATTCAAAAATTTCGAAATAAATTACGAAGGATAAAGGATCACATGGTATCACATTTGAATGTCGGTGTGTACTGAAAGGAGAAATCAGTGCTTTAGCTACAAACCCACGAGGTCTCCAGTAATACAAATTTCAAATAGTGTCCCGCGGGGCTCTATACTAGGACCCCAGTTGTTCTCCATATATACATCGTCTTTTGGATATTGCTAGGTCACAGTGAGTGTCATTTTTATACGGACGACAGCACGACGAAAGCATATTTGACATGGCTGTCTCATAAGGAATCAGAAGTCGAACTGCTAATACGATGCTGAATTGTGATCTGATTAATCTTTCAATTCTCTCAGAAAAATACTGTTCTCCACTCAACTCCATCAAAATGCGAATAATTTCAATCGTAAATAACAAACCAGAATGGTTACAGAATTTCTTGTGGATGTTGAGAATCATTCCTTCTTGTGAATACAGAAAAAAAAATTGGTTATATATTTTGAGTCGTACTTGAGATTATCCAAGCAGGTGAACTATATGATAAAAAATGCATTCTACAAACTTCAGTTCCTCTTCGATACAAAAACTATCTCGATTCAACTATGCAGATACTTTGTATGGACAATACCTGCAACGAAAATCACAGGGAGTCACGTTCATTTCAGAATGAAGCGTTTAATACATGACAATGACAGAAGACATTCGCTGTCAGTAAACTGTTGGAGCTGAAATGACTACGTGTGACCAATATACAATTTCTCCACCTGGAGCCCGATTCTCGAATCTGACGGAATTTGATCCTACAAAATGAATTTCCCATACTCTCAGTTCTCATTGGATGTCATGGTGTGAAATAACAGCTATTCTTGAATAGTTTTTCGAGAGGAATGAGATATTGCGGTATGTCGTTGATAGTTTATTGATTACGCCAATGAAATGCGTACAATTTGGGTTGGTAACAAGGATATTGAATATCGAGTTTTGAAATATTGAGGTTAGAAAAATATTTCTCGCCGAAGTCACCTACGAGTGTGAAAAAATGTTAACTTTGAATTCAAATGAAAATAAAAGACAAAGGGCTGGTAGCATTGGCAGGCAACAGAAGCAACTATTGATAGAAATAATGGAGGCTTCTGAAGATTTGAGGAAGAGAAAATTCCATCCTAATTTCACAAACAAAGATTCCCAGCAACAGTGGAAAGCAGTTATGGAAAAATTGAATGCCATCCCTGAAGCAAAAAAAGGCTGGATGCATTGGCGAAGGGTAGGTTAAATATCTCATTATATCATGTGCTCAAGAAGTCTTCATGATTTTGTAAACCTGACAGGATCTCAAAAAAAGTATTGAGAAAAAAACTCAGATGTGAAAAAACACGGGAGGTAGACGGGAGAACGGCCACTGACGGAAATAGTCTTTACAGGAGAAGTTGAATACCTCTTACATTTATTAGATGCAACTACTTTAGAAGGTGATGCCGAAGTAGCAGAACCAGAAGTTTTTTTTGTGAGTTCATGTTCATATATTGTTTTGTTTGAATGTTTTCAATGATCAAGTAGTAATAACTGTCCATAACATGCCTTTTTATCTCAGTTAGAGGATGAACACAATTATGCGGAACTGCGAACTGTTGAAAATAGTATTACTACAGTTCGCATGAATCAGGACTCGGAAATTCAAAGTAGTGAAAACAGAGAGAGCCAAGAAGCAACAGAAGTTGAAACACACAGAGGATTGTCTAATTGCAAAATATAAATTATGACCAACCGATGTCTGGTAACTTCCAGTGGCATAAGAATGTAGAGCAACGAGTACCTGAAAAAAAAATAATTATTGCTTACTTGGTGTGAGATATAAACCTATTTAGAAATTCACCTTCGTTTGTTTATCCAGTGCTGAAATTCTTGAAGGTTGTATCATTCAAACGCATCATATCTAGGAATAAACCTTCTTCTTGGCCTCCTAATAAAATGTTCAGCTACCTCCAAATTTTGTCTAACCTGTAGATGAGATATTTCTTCTATATTTGCCATTTTGTAATATAATGATCGAAAAAATGATTAATAATAAATACGACTGATGTATAAATATACTTTGTTTTGTCAGAAATCATCGAAACCATATCAATTAATCATGTTTTATGAGTGTTTCCTATGGGAAATTTGTGTTCCCGTGGTTAGCATGGGAAGCATTTCTGCTGGAAAATGTAGGAATATAGAAAAATTCGAGGATACTCCTTGAATTTCCACGGGAAATATTGAAATTTTCCTATGAGAATCAATTCCGACAGACTCGAGAATCGAGCCCCTGTATGTTTTATCTAAGAAATCAACAAAATTCAACAACCCAAAAACCCAGCACGCAGAATATATTGTGGGATGGATATTCACAATACCCGATGTCAACGAAAGAAGGAGGAATATTCTCACGATGGCTCATCACTCCAGCTCCACATTCCAAGGATCATATTCTTACACAATTTGTGAAATGATTAATGGCTTACCCTCTGATCGTATGGTATCGAGTTTGAAGGGATTCGAGGAGAATTAAAACAAAAACTGTTACTTAATAGGGATATCAAATATTTAGATGTCAGGAGTAACTGTTCCTACAAAATCAAGTATTTCGATGCTAGGAATTACGATCAGTGATAATCTCTCATGGGAAAACCATGTGAGATCGATCGCTAGAAGTGCTTCCCAGAAACTTGGATTTCTATTTCGTGCGAAGAAATAGTTCAATTCTCGTCAGCTTCTTATGATCTATAAGGCTCAGATACGACCTGTCATGGAATACAGATCTCATGTGTGGAGTTCGGCACCAAAACATTCATTGAGGCTTCTCGATTCTATTCAGAAAAAGGCAATTCGTCTTGTTGGTGACTCTTCGCTCACAGACTCGCTCACTTCATTGGAACATCGTAGAAGGGTCGGAGACTTCTCTCTCTTCTATAGATACTTTCACGGTCGATGCTCTTCCGAATTGTTATCAATCGATCCCTCTTGGCAATATCTACACGGATGACTCGACGAGTACAGAATTCCCACCCCTTTGTTGTGAATTTGGAAACCTGTCGAACCTCTCTCGCTCAGGGATCTTTTTTCAATAGAACAGCTTAGCTGCGGAACTCCTTGCCACAAGAGGTTTTTCCTGAGGCTCACAAACTTCAGAAATTCAACGTAATTCTCCTTGATCCACGCGGTGTTCTTTGAACATAACAGGGCTTCCCTTTCGTGTGAATCTGCATATAAAAAAATTTAAAAAATATTTGTAATATTGAATTTTACTATCTGAACCAAATATCTATAGTTTCTTCAGATATATGATGAGCTTGCTTATTCTTTCGTACTATAGCACTCAAAACAAACAGTCTAGATTTTGTTAGATTCTCCCATGTCGCTTCTTTACTAAGGTCATATTTTTCAATACCATATCCAAGTTTCAGTCGTAGTCGTAGTAGTTACAGTGATTTGTATTTTTTTCTTTTTTTCGGGAAAACTCAGTACCTATATATTTTCTGTCCGTTTGGTACAGAATTAGTGTGTGATATCGTGGCAGGGTTTTGTACAATTACGTTGACGTGTACAAATCGAAATTCCAATGGGCAGAATGGGAAAAGCTCTGGAAAGTTCCAAAAAGTGAGTATTTTGTCATTCCAATTTTCAAATGGTTGTGAATAAATTAGATTTTGTTTTAAGAGGACAATTCCATTGCAAAACTTTATCACAAAATGACATCAGAATGCTGCATATATGAATGCCAAAATCATTAGTGATCTGAGCTGTCACTTTTTTGGAATTTGTAGCATGAGTGAAGGATTTCTGTTATGAAGTGATAGATCTGTGACAAACTTTAATTTTAAAATCATCCCAAGAACAAAATATAATTTTTTAATTATTACTACCTACTGTTTGTACGCGTTTTTGGTTGTACATCCATAAAGCCAATTTATCGAATCCTTTTTGTTATTCCTTTATTATATGTCACAAATTCCGCGGAGATGTTGATTGGACAAAAACGTGGCAACCACGATAATTATTTAGAATACTTACACATTATAACCACAGCATTCTGAATCTAGTTGAAGATAAGAGCTAGGTATACGAATCCTTCTTATGTGAATGCTTGTCGAAATGATTGTTTACGAAAAAGTCCATTAATATAATCATCAGTTGATCTCAGTGAAGTTCTTCGATGAAGAAGCAGAATATTTTTTCGTACCTTGGTTACAACCATTAATAACTGAATAATCGTACATAAAATGAATTCTTCCGTCACCATCGAATTCAAACGAATTTCATAACTGAGAGTACCTCGTCGGACCCATTCCTGGGAATATGAAAGATGAGGAAGTTTATGAAGTTCTTGAATGAAACTGAATAATTCCTCTCAGTTGGTAAATATAGGAAATATGTTAATGCATTTCCATCCGTATTTCTATAGCTGAAAGTTTTGTATTTTGTGCAATTCGTGAAATAGTAGTAGGATTGAAGTGCTTCATACTGAAAGGATTTCTATTTACAAAGTAGAGAAAACACGGTGCAGTTTATAATGGAATATTGAAGCTAAATGTCAAAGTCAACTATACTTCCCGGGAGTCGATTACTGAGATTACATTTCATCAACCTCCATCTTTTAGGCATATAATCCATGATATTTTCAGTAAACACGGTGTTTCAGAACACCATAAAATGATGAAGGATGAGGTAAGACAAATTTACAGGGCTTGAAAGTCTTCAGAATTGGATGAAAACCAGCATTCTGATCGGTTTTCAGTTAGAGAGTGCTCTCTAATAAGATATAAGGTACGATAGTTACAGAATTTCATAAAAACTAACAAAATGATTAAAACTTCACAGATCGGATTTGGCTAGAGAGTACTCTCCAAAAAGGTCTGTTTTGTTATGTTCATTTATACAGAGGCATTTCACTCATGTTACACTCCTGTGTATCTACGCCTGTGACTGGATATTCAGAGCACTTCTTTTGTTTCTTGTTCGATTTCATATGGAATATGAATTACACTGAACCCCTAAATGTTTAGTGGTTTGAAAAAATCAGGTGAATTAAATGCTGCATTTTCATCGAGTTGGATTATATTTTTAAGTTTTTTTTACTATTTAATAAAATGTATTCATCACAAAACAACACGTTTTCGAGAAGTATCAAAAACATAAAGTGGTAAAATGAAACAGAAAAGGTTGTTGGCATGTTGAATGATATATATTAGTTTTTTGTCTCCCTCTTGTCTTGATAAATTTTCGATAGTGAATTATCATCAAATTTTCACATAATATTGAACAAGGGTTCCAAGGAAATGACTGTTTTGGATATCTGATGAGCGACGTAATATCAGCTAATTCCTGGCTGAAACGCCATTGGATGGAGATCTTTACATATCAGAATGCCCCAAGGAGTAATTTCATTATCTGTGAATATATCCAGAGCCGTTACCCTTCTCAAATATCAAGTATTTTGCCTATAATAGTTCCATCATAGTTGATCCGTCGAATACAACTTCCTACCTTTGAGTATTGAACCTGAACGATCTTGGAACCAGCCGAGTATTGGAGTTCCCTGTCTAGGACCGTGTTCCTTCAAGCTTACGATCATACAAGAAAATTTGAATATTATCTGAACTACACAAAAGTTAGCAAAAAAGTCAATATGTATATCAATACATTAGCTAGGTACATATATAGATAAGTCTAACCTGTGAAGAAATCATATTTGTATAAATGGTATGAACTGGAAACGCCATTGATGTGATATAAATCGTTTCCCAACGTACAAAGCGAACATAAACACAACACTCCACACAACAAAAACTAAATAAACACAACATAAAAATCACCTTATCGAATATTAGAATATAGTCAGCAATAGTCGTGTGAAATTCGGAATAAGAATAGTCTAACTCATGCTGAAACACAACGAATAATAGAGGAAATACAACAGAATAGGAAGGAACTGAAAAATGCAATAGACGCCAGCAAAGCGCGCATTCAACTAAGAATCGAAGAATCTCTTGCAAAAATACGGCAACTAGAATCAGAAAACTCTTACCTGAAAGATAAAGTTGAGAAATTGGAGCGTCAACTAAATTCTAACAATATCGTGATATTTGGTTTAAATAAGGAGCGACACGAAATATCAGTTGAACCCCTTCGAGAAGAGTTAAAATCCCTGTTGGAAGTGGATATATCTATTGACCAGATAAAAAATATACAATGTCTGGGAGCAAAAAAAAACTGCCCTGTGAAAATTGAGTTTGTTTCCAATTTCACAAAAAAACATATACTGGCCAATTGTAAAAAATTAAAAGGTACGAGAGTCTCGATTGCACACGATCTCACTGCGCAACAAAGAGAGGATCTATCTGTCCTGAAAAGACACCTCCGCACATGCAGGCTGGATGGAAGTAAGCGATCATTCATAAGAAGCACCAAATTAGTAGTTGATGGGGAAGAGTTTTCAGCAGAACAACTTTTCGAAACTCAAAGACAAGAAGAATCATTAGAAGAAGAAATAAAAATAAAGAGAAAGAGTGTTCCTACAACACCTACCCAGTCCCTTATCCGCGAAATTTCCGAAGAAGAGAACATCGCCTTACTACAAGGAGCTAATAAACCACCCATAACTCCCAAAACGAGTGGATCGTTAGAAGCAACTGGAAAAAACAGATTAGTGAACAAAAACATTGAAAAAGTGAGAACCAGGTCTACTAACGAAAGAAAAAAATGAATCGCTACCACTGACCCAACCACAACAACCATAGTCTCAAATTGCAACTATAATCGTAAATTGAAATATTATCATTACCATATAAACACTTCTGTAGAAAATTATGGACCCATATATAAGAGACTTTTCAAACGATCCGATTGGAACCATTATAGTTGATGATTTGACAGGTTTATTTGACACATACAAACAAAAATTCGGTTCAAATCAATTCTCCTTACTCCATAATAACATTTCTAGCATCCATAAACACTTTGACGAGTTCCAAGCCTTCATTTCATATTGCAATTTCACCTGTATGATTCTTACAGAAACTTGGGAAATCAAAGATACCAACTTACTTCATTTACAGCAATATGATATAATCGAGAACAATGAATTGAGAAGTAATCAAAACGACGGCATATTAATCTATATCAAGGAAAATATACTTTATGAGCACAAAATGATGAAAATAGGGGAAGCAAATGGTATTCTTGTCGAAATAAATTTTGATCGTGAAAAAATAGCTTTAATTGTGCTGTACAGATCACCCTCGAGTAATACAGTGAACTTCAATGAACATCTTGAACCGTTTATGGACAGTTTCAGAGAAAATTCTTTTGATAAAGTTTTCTTCGTTGGAGATATCAATATAAACATAAAAGCTGTTTCTGATGAATCATCTGAAGATTACTTGAATATCATGACACAAAGAGGTTTTGTATCGCTTATTGATGGTTTTACAAGAGTAACTTCTAGGTCAGCTACCTGTATAGATCATATATTTTACAAATCAAAGAGAGGAGAGTACACTGATATTATCTCAAACATTATAAAATCGAATATTACCGACAACCATGCCATCGCCGCCGCTATAAAAATGGATATTGATCCAAAAATGGAGGTGGAACATTCAGTGAGGCTAAACACTAATTTAAAAAAACTCGGAGCCTTATTGAGAGGAGAAACCTGGAATGCGGTTCTGCATTACAACGATGTTTCAAATGCTACCGATATGTTCTAAGATAAGTTGAACACGTTTATTGAACGTTCGACCACCATCCTAAAAGAAAGTAATAAACGCAAAAAGAAACCCTGGATAACCGCCGGAATAATAACATCTATCAAACAACGAGATAGACTGAAACAAAAGACTTTGAAATACCCTGGCGATCCAGTAATTATTAATAGTTATATTCAGTATCGCAACAAACTCAATTCTGTGATAAGAAAAAGAAAAATTGAATATTACAAACATAAAATTGATAATTCAAATTCATCAAAAAACCTATGGGGTGTTGTAAACGAAATTACTGGTAAAAAAACAAAGAAAGTAACCATTAAAAAAATTACATCCGTAAAAGGAGAAGAACTAACCGACGATATACAAATTGCAGAAACTTTCAATGAAAATTTTGCGAGTGTAGGAGAGAAATTGGCAGCAAAACTTGAAAATGAAACAAAAAACATTGGAAAAAGAAAAACTTTCAATTGCTCAATGTTTCTAGAACCCACCGATATACAAGAAATCAAAAACGTAATATTGAGTCTGAAAGACAAAAAAGCATGCGGCCCCGACCAGATCACAAACGAGATTTTAAAATCCACCGTTGATCATATATCAAAACCCATAAGTCATATAATAAATCTGATAATTGATACTGGAACAGTTCCAAGACATTTTAAAATAGCTACCATCAAGCCCCTTTTCAAATCGGGAAAAAAAGATTGCCTGGAGAATTACAGACCGATATCCTTAACTTCCGGTTTGTCAAAAGTTTTTGAGACTAACTAAATACTTAGAAAAACACAAATTCCTTTCACCCAACCAGTTCGGTTTCCAAAAAAACATCTCCACTCAAGACGCGATAGGTGCTTTAACATCAAGAATATACAGCACAGTTGACAACTCGAAACCATGCCTGGGTATATTCCTAGATCTAGCAAAGGCCTTTGATACCATAAATCATCGGATTTTGCTGGATAAATTGGAGAGTATTGGGATCAGAGGAAATGTATTGGAGTTGTTCAAGAATTACTTACAAAATCGGAAACAGCAAATTTATGTGAATGGGAAGATGAGCGGTAGTAGAGCTGTCACCTGTGGAGTACCACAGGGGACAGTTCTGGGACCGGTACTTTTTATCGTATACTTGAACGACTTACTTACAATGAACTCCTCTGGAACCATTATTTCCTTCGCTGACGACACTGTTGTGCTATATGTAGGTGACACCTGGAACATGGTAAGGGAAACTGCTTCCAGCGATTTGAAAAATATTACTAACTGGTTTACCATAAACCAACTATCGATTAACCACACAAAAACAAAAATTATTCCGTTCGCTTCCTATGAAAAACACTTGCCTGAGTACAAAAATATAACGTTAAATGATCACTCAATACCAGTCACACTGTCGGCGAAATATTTTGGAATCACGGTGGACTCATTCTTGAGGTGGGATGTTCACGTTCAAACGGTAGTCAACAAACTGCGCCGGCTGTTATTCAAATTCAAGCAGATAAAATGTTTCTTCAGGGTTAATCATTTAAAAATAATTTATTATTCCTCAGTAGAGTCTATCATACAATATGGCATGATAGGCTGGGGAGGATTGAGGAAAACCAAACTAAAGCCTCTGGAAATTGTCCAGAAGCGGATCTTGAGAATTATATTCAACAAACCAACCAAATACTCTTCCGATCTCCTGTTCAATGAAATCCAGATAATGGATCCACGACAGCTCTTTTGTAAATCGGTGTTGACATTCACTTATAGGAAAAAAGTCCCATCCATTCTGGAGCACCCCTACCGCACAAGAGGAAAAACTTCAGCAAACGAGTTATTACCACGTGCCCTCAAATCAATAGGCCAACGATCCTTCATCTATATTGCCCCAAGGTTGAGGAATATGGTACCAGGCTCAATAAAATCAATAAATTCCTCGAATCTGTTCAAAAAAAAGGTGAAGGCTTGGATCTTGTCTATTGATAGGATTACTTTGCACAATCTCATTGACTCTTGACAAACTTTATATTTTATTTATTTTGTTGTACATTATTACGCCATTAACGTAGAGTCTTATGACAACGTTTTATATATATATATATATATATATATATATATATATATATATATATATATATATTCAACATTTTTATTTTTTATACTCATGACCAACTATAGTCTTAAGCAGAATTATTTGTCTATGTATTTTAACGATGTTTCAGCTGTTCTGTTCTGATGTACCTACTTAGATTTAATTCTTATTATTGTTTTTTAAATCCCATTCTGAAAAATCCTTCAGAATTTTAAAAACTCTTTAATTTTAATGATTTTTCCCCCCTTTTACTCTTATGCGCATGTATACACACCCTCATTATCACTCACCGGAACTTCTCATTAATAAAATATGTACACGGCTGATTCAACCCATCCTTGTCTGAAATGTAGAAATTGCCCATAGACAAGCTCCTTGGAGCTTTTTTGGGACAATCCCTTCATTTACCATATAACAAAAAATCTGTGTATTTGCTGCTATTTTATAATTGTAATTTTGATGGTGAATAAATCAATCTAAATCTATTTTCAAAGTTCTACGGTTAGAAATAGACCAGTGCAGAAGCCTTTTGAGAAGACGAGAACTGGGAAAATCAATAACTGTATGGGAATGGAAAACCAATGCTGATTTCGAAAAAAACAAATGGTGGAATTTCAGAGATGAGGATATTTTTTCACAATTTCCAACAAAACCAGACCTTTTCCCGAGAAAAGCTGAATGTAGGAGTTGAAGACAATGAGAAGAGCTGAAACTTTCAATATTACTTTAATTTCATGAAACCTCTCCCATTGTGTTTTGAATGTCCTAAAATATTTCGCCATCAAAATCCCCAATTTTGAAATATATTTTGATTTCCATCCTGAAAAAGACCCTCAATTCCAACTCAATATCCCACCGTAAAAAAATCTGTTCTTCCAAAATTACCAGCGATTTTTTGCCTTATTGAAACTTCTTTCGCTAAGAGGTCTTGTTACTCTGAAAATTGTGAAAAACCATACTCATCCCGGAAAATTCACCTCATCCTACTCGTACATTGGATGGAGTTCAATTTTTTTTTCGGAATCATAACATTTTGTCCATTCCAGTGGTATACTTATCATGCTGTCATATATTTTTGTTATTCATTTTTGTTGGAGAATAAAATCAAAAACCAAAACCAATTTTTTTCTGAATATTTCAGGTTTTATGCTGTTGGTAATTTTTCCCTTCCCAAATATTTAAAAACACTTCCTTTGGATGGATATACCGCCTGACACAGACTTATGGCACAGATTAAAAAATATACAGATGAGAAGCTCCGCTCCTTTCCTTTGAAGTTTGAGTTTGGCTCTCTGTGACCTCGCCCCTTCAACTCTTTGTGCTAAGGTTGTTGAGAACCCATGAAAGCTACAAGGAAAGAATCCATCACCACAAAATAATGACATTCAATCAAACAGTACATCGATGTTGATATTTATAATTATATTGTTCTGAATTATAATCACATATCCATTAAGTTTTGCTTCTTTTATGGTATTTATTCACAAATATCTTCGATAAATCTTCCCGATTCTAGTGGATCTTCGGAAACTTCAACGCCATCGTCGTCTTCATCTTCCAGATTTCTTCCAGTCTGCATTGGTTTTTCATTCACAATTTAATACAAACATCAACTTCCTCGTGAGTTTTTTATTCAAAATTGGCCAATTTTCGGAATCATCTTTACTTTTATTCTTGTTATATTATCATCCCTTTCCAATAGATATCATGCAATTTTTTCGCATTTTATCATTTTGAAAGGTTTTGGCCCTGACCTATAGCTAACAGCAAAAAAAATTCTTGAAAAAAATCAGCCATAGAAAAATCGAAGCCAGAACTTTTATATATTTACACTGTCGAGCACTCTTGCGAGGTTGCTCAGAGGTACAGCCTCATGCGACCAAGAGACGACTTATGTCTGCTATTTGAGCTGTAGGGTAACACAGAAAGTCCATACTGCATTCGGGTCATTTGGTGTGTTCGATAAAGATAGATAGATAGATAACTTTATTGTATCTGAGAAAAATATTTACATCTCCTTACAAGAAGTTCGATAATCCTATGTTAATTTATATACTTATGTATGATAAATACGGCACCCACACATATACACATACACACACATCAGACACATACATACATACACAGTGAGTGATATGCATAAGGTGAATACAGAAAACAATAAGAAAAAGAAAAGTGAAATCGTTATACGTTTAAAATAAATAATCGAATACGGAGTATGTTGATGATTACATGAACAAGGCTTGGAAGCTTGGGGAAGTCACCAGAACTCAGTAAAACAATGATATCATTCATATTTTGTATATGCGTGTATGATGATGGGCAGTTTCTGATTCCACTAAATATAGGACAATCAAGAAGCATATGCGCAGGTGTTTCATTTGAATGGAGGTTACAAAGTGAGCATATCTGTGAAGTATCTATAAGATGGGTAACACTTTGATATGTTATTTTGAGATAATTTGAGCCACATAATCTAAGTTGAAATATAATTCTAGAAATATGAATAGGGGCCAGTTTTTGAAGATAGCTTTTACTTTGGTCAGAGAGGGTAAAACGATAAAGAGATATATTGAGGATATGCCGTCCTTCGGAGGGGACCTGAAGCCGGCGGTCCTGAGTCCATGGATGTTGGGCTCGTGAAAGATCCCTACCTCTGATTGGAATACCAAAGGGTTCGGCAAAAGTTTCAAGTTGGTTTACCCAGAATAATGGATGTTGATGCACTTCTCCGTAGGCGTTAATCAACTTCCTCAAGTTTCCTCGTTTGATGTTACAGGAAATATACGTTGTTGTTTTTACAAAGACTTCTAACTAACATGAATGTGTTTTCTCTAAAATGGATTATGGAAATAAGAGATGAGAATAAAGAGACAAAATGCATTACATAGAAATTAAAATATTTGCTTCCTATTATGAACAAAGAGAAAGGAATTTGCTGAGATGAACCGTATGTGCTTGAAATCCGTTACTCGATCCATCTTACCTTAATGAAGTTTAGTGAGCTTTATAAAATTCTTAATTGTTATTAAAATAGTTTCGTGTGTCTACTGGGAAAACAAGAAATTATATTATAATCTTGAAAGCGACTAAACTACGATAAACTCGATATTCTATCAATATAAAATGTCACAATGAAAAATATCTTCAGATAATGCAACAATCACTAAGAGTGTTAGCTGGATGACCTGTCCATATACGGAGCTGTTGCTTTTAAAAATGGAAACAATTCAGATCTGTTTGCGTTCTCATGGATGGTTCAAGATAAATTCAAAGCAGTTGGAAAATTCACTGTAACGAATTTCACGTGATTCTATTTTCAGTTGTTATAAGCGTGACTACTTGTGACTAGTCTGAAACACTACTTTATTAAGCCTTTTGAAATATGACATACTGCTGAGTCATTGCCGCTAGCAGTTTTTCTGTTATGTATACCTACTGGCATTGGATTTATTGAAAAGGTGTACGGACAAATAATAAGTGGGTTTATTACAAGCATTAGCTCAGCGCTGCAATCCAAAATAGTAAACTCGATGCCAAGAAGATAATTTTGGAGATCTTCCAGAGTTATTATATGGCAGGCAATTTTAATTCAAATTCGCGTTCGGATAACTGATCTATAAAGTTATCTTTTAACATTCAGGTCCCACTGTTTACGAAACCCATAACGATTTCATTGATCAAACAGCTGTCGAAGATGTAACGCCAAAATCGCGTTAGTTCGGCTTATTCTATAGTGGTCCCTATGACCTGCTCAGATTGATGTGTTATCTGTTAGGTTCAGGATGATAAGAACAAACATTTCTTCTGACAAGTCTTAATGTTCCGAACATAAAATTAAATGCAAAAAACAACAAACCTGCCAAAAAAATTAGTGATGCTTCTCAGTAAAACTAAGAGATTTATAAAAAATGTATTATAAGTTCATTCATTCATGAATGATATGTAACTAGGAAAGAAGAAGTGAATAGAATATGATGGCTGTCAATTTGCTAACAGATTCTACTGGCTGTATTTGTTTTCTCTTCTGATCAGGTTTGTCGAAAGGTAAAAGATTTACTCCAGAGTTCCAGTGTATTCTCACAAGACTTAGGTGGACATATGGTCGAGAGTTCACCTTGTAGAGCCTCGGTCTACACTTAGAGCTGTATTCAGATTTTTCCGTATTCGAATGGGCATCGACATTTCTGGAAACTTTGCGATAGTTTTCTCCATGTGTAAACAAATGCCGGTATCCCTCGAACAGTCTAGATAAATCGCGATGACAGTTGATGGGCGTGGTCTTCTTCGGATCACGCATAGACGTTGAGAAAGGGGTTCCATTGTTCCGCAGAATTGTTTGTTTATTGTCGGATTCGAAAAATATTTATGAACCTCGTGACACAGACTTATGGTACGCCCCCCCTTTCCCCTTCATTTCTTCAGCAATTTTTACGGAATAAGGAATATTGAATATGTTCACTAGAGGCACGTTTTGACGTAATAGGAGATCTTTAAAATACATATTCACACAAAAGGAAAGCCCTGTGATGATAAAGAATACCGAGTTAATCAATGGACAGAAGATACGAATTAATATCACCTTTACATTTTTGAATTGAAAAACCTTCCTCGCCAAGCAGCTCCCAAGTTCAGCTGTTCTATTGAAGAAAATACCCTGAGCATAAGAGGTTCGACAGGTCTCCAAGCTCACAACAAAAGAATGGGAATTCTACCCTCGTTGGGTCATCCGTATTGATACTGCCAAGAGTGGAACAATTTACAACAATTCAGAAGAGCACCGACCTTGAAAATTTGTATAGAATAGAGACAAGTCTCCGCAAATGATATCAACGTTCGATTTCAAAATTAAACACCCTGTATGTTTAAACGATGAGATTGGAACCTTTGGTGTGAAAGTTGAAAATTTTCCTAGCGATCAATTATCCTAACATCAAACATATATTTTTCCACTAACAAGGTTATAGCATCTTCAGGAGAAGAAAATTGACACTGATACTAAATTTCTATCGTAAGTACACAACTAGGAAAAAATTGATGAATGCCGAAATTTAGTTTCTGAAAACATGTCTACGTAGGTCAGTATTTCCAAAATTTGTTCAAGTCAACATTAAGAACGATTCACCAGTTGTAGAAGAAGTACTTTTTTTTGCTAAACAAAAGTATTTGAAACTAGAAATCAAATATCGGTACAGCAAATGAAGTATGCTAGAACTGAAAGAATAAGATTTATAGAAGAAACTAACATTTAGATTACGCGAAAACGAGTAATGGGATGAGTTTCGAAGAAATATGTTTGAGTATCAATTTTCTTCTCCTGAAGATGCTAACCTTGTTAGCGAAACGCGCGTCGAGTGCAAAAATATAAGTTTGGTGTTAGGGTAATTGATCTCTAGGAAAAGTTTGAACCCTGTATGTTATTTCATTTTTGGAATGAACATTTTCTAAATCCGATGATACCCCATGGTTGATATTTGAATAAGTCGAGAGCCTTAAGCTTTTCCACTACGCTAAGCAGTAATGATGGATACTGTTTAATTTCAATATATGAACAATAGTAAAAAATTCATTGGCAGTAATTTCGACTCCCCTCAGAATGCAGTATATCTAGTGTAACCAAGCGAATATTCAATATTCAGCTGCGTTCGTAGATAATTCGCCAAAATCACTAATTTTCAACATAATTGTGTTGAAAATTTCCGACAATAACTTTGACAAATCACAATTATAATGTCCATTGCTGGAATTTATATCCTACCTCATGTGGATATGAAATATCTAATCAATTTAGCCTTTTCGGATCACCATATTCACAGATGGGAGACATTGTTTTCATTTTTTTATATTCATAAAAGATAAAATCTCACTCACGTTTTCATTGAATGTACTCCGTGAGGTATCATAGTTTTTCTCTTTCCATTTATATTCCTCTCTTTCTGCTCGTTAGAAGATGACAATGGAGATCACGGCGTCCTTAAACACTGAGTAAGTGAAATATTCCAGCCCGTTCCAGGAATCTCTGTCACCCATCATGACCGCTCCAAAGCTTCGTTTGTTCTCGTCTCAGAGTGAATTTATATCTTTACGTCATCTGGGTTGTCTTCTCGAAGCTCAACTACGAGAACGTTTGACACGTTTCAGTGAATTTGCTTGATGGTGGCAAGTGATTATGGCAGTAATACTTCGAGATGGAGTGCTTGTCATGTAGTTGTGATTGCCTGAAACAAGGGGAGAAGTGGATTTTAAACGTGAAGTATTTATCTCTGAAGTATTTTCTTTCGCCGTGCCAGTCTAGATAGTCGAAGGAATTTGTTGTAAATGATCGAGGAAAGGTTATTCTGTGAAACTGGCCAAAGATATATAAATTATTTGTTCCGTAGTTTCCTGTGTCTGTTGTCCTTCAGGAGGATCAGCCACCGCGAATCATATCAAGCGAATCCATAGAGATGCATTTTTCACCAGACATAATGATGAAAGGTGATTCCTTCAATTTTCGCTTCCCGCAATTGTTCTCTTTTGTCATAATTCAGTGTCGTTCCATTCTACTGTGTGATCTCCTTGGGCAGTGAGAATATTTTCTGTTAATTTAGAACCACCTATCTGTCTGTTCCTAATGTACATCTTCTGTTCACACAAGTGCCAAGAACGGTATAGTAAAATGCATTCATGATAGAACAAAAATTGTATGTAACTCAGAAGAAAAAATCAATGAAGAGACGAACTTCATAAAATCAGTATTAAAAGCAAATGGATATCCCGAAAAATCTATTGGAAAATCTTTGACAGAAATTGAAAATCCGAATACATTCCTCAATGAACACGTACAACCTACACAAAATACACAACCTGTATCAAACATTATACCTTATGTCCCTCGTTTGTCTGAAACGATAAAACGGATCGGCAACAGATATTATGTTAGAACAACATTCAAAACAACAAAATACCTCATGGTCAGTACTGACACATACCAAACCAAATAACACAACGGAAAACACAAAAGGTTGTATTCATCAAATTCCTTGTTCGTGCGGTCAAAAATATATCGGTGGAACGTCTCGACCATTGGAAGTGCGAAAGAGTGAACACAAGATGTACATCAGGAACAGACAGGTGGTTCTGAATTATCAGAACACATTCTTGTGGTCGTTGATCCATTGCTCGCACAAGTTTCGACTTCTGAGGGTTGACGTTCGTCAGCTGGTTAACGGAACGAACAATTTTAGAACAATTTTTTTTCAGTTCATATCTTCACCCTTTGGAAATTATACAATGTAGGTTTTTGAAAAAAATCGCTACCCAACACAAGCACTTTACTCCGAAACACAGATTCTTAACATTTCGCAATTGTTCTTCCTACAGACCTGTACCAAACACCACATGTCCAAAGACAAAGCTCAACTACCGGCACACAATCATGACATTCGTCAGGAATTCTTGTATGTTGCTCCATTGATGTTGAAAACCACCACACAAAAACATTTACGTACTTAGTACCGACATTTCACAAAAGAATTCCCGTCTCAATGGAAGCTATACAGCCAATAAATCGCTTCTGGAAATCTTTAAGGACATTTATCATCTCAAATAATTCTCTAATCTGATCCTCTATCCACTACGGAACAAATATTGATCCACCACAGAATAATGAATTACTATTTACCTCTTCACATCTAGGTGCAATTCAAAAAGACACTTTCACATATCAGACGAACAAAAATAAGGAATCAAATGTTAAGAATACATCATGGCTTTCATCTTCAATCATAGTTGAAATGTTTCATGAAACTCAAAAACAAAATGGCGACAGTGATTGATATATTAGGCCTATACAAGTATATCCACCATTTGGATTCTACTGCCATACCTATCCAAATAAAAGTCCAGGTCATTCACTTCTGAAGGAATGAAACGTATCTATATCGAAACAACACTGAAAACATTTCTGAGAAATCATTTTTGATTTTGGGATAGTAAGGTGGGGTTGGCTTGCATGCCATACCAGGCTGTGAAATAGATGGCAGATTGCCATGCCAGTTTCCTGTACGATAATATGTGCCGTTGAAAATGATATCCTTTTTCGGATATTATGGTATCCAGAGGGCATATTCAAAATATCCATATGTGAAGTACTGGATGTGAAGGGGTTGAAGGTATCCATATATTGAAGAACATATTCCGGAGAAACATTTTTTTTGTTCGTCGTCATTAGGAACTAGATGAAAAATAATAAGGAATATTCACTCTTATTCAACCCGTAAAAATTATCAATTCACTCGAAATTAACGAAATTTTCTTCTGTTCAGCCATTTCATTATCAACAATTTCAGTCCTTAGTAATATTCGGGTATCAGGTTCACCATATGAGGGTGAAAACTCAATGATAGATTATCGATCATACTGGAGAGCCGGAATGAGAAAAAAGCTGTAACACTGCATCGGTCGATAATTGAATGAGCTTTGGAATCGCCAAACAACGTCTGAGAAGGTGAAAAGCAACATGTCTCGGAAGCTCACTCAGACGGGAAGACCTAATTTTGAAACAATCAATTTTTTCTCAAACCAAGAAGTAAATGCCTCATCCGTGAGAGAGGCGCCAGGAAGTATCAACTCGAATTTATTAACGAGTTGGATTCCTGGAGCAATTTCATTGAATTGGAAAGAAATATTTGAGTCGGGTTCGCTTAGGAAGTAAAGTTCACATTTTTTGAAATTCAGCTTAAGCCCAATCTCTTTGGAATTATGAATAATTGATTAAAGGGCATCAAAAACTTCTTCTGCATCTCCCCCGAAAGAACCATCTTCCAAATACCAGGCATTGAACTCGGTTCTTATGTGTGCGATTATATCATGTATTGCCATACAAAAGAGGATATGCGCTATGGGGTCTCCTTGCTGAACTCCGCGTTCTGACTATATTATATTTCCATCAAATGACAAAATAGATGACTGATGGTAGCACTGGAACATCAGTGGATATAATTCAGGAACACTATCTTGAACAACTTCTAAAATGTGATCACGATGGAAAATGTTGAAAGCATTCTTGAAATCTAATTTTAAAAAAGTTTCCCATTTTTGGACCTATGTTCATTGATATAGCGTCTAGCAGCATGTGGGACAGCTTTACAGCCTCCAGGAGTACCGAAACCAAACTGGATTGGACCAAAGAGATCACCGAGTCTTTTTTTCAGCTTGTATGAGGCCAATTTCCCAGCTAGACGACGAAAAACGTTACCGACGGCATTTGGTCTGAGATCACCATCTTTTTTCCTCAGTGCACACAATGAAGCACCAAATAAAACAGGACAAATTTCTTCTTTCCCATTTCCTGTTAAAAAAGACGTTGCAAAGTGCAGTGGGCGATGATAAAATCTTTGTTGCAGTAGAACCCGCACTGTAACATATCATATCCTGTAGATGGGATGGTCTCAAAGAATCTAAACCTCCTGAAGAACTGCTACGAAAAGACACGATTGATTGACGATCTTCATTCTCGTTCACTACGAATGAACTGGCTGGAGAAAAATTACTTCGATATGGAATTTGATTATTTGCCTGAGGATGCTTGGATTGAGGTTCAAGGAGGGTTTCTTTATTG
Organism: Zygogramma bicolorata; assembly: GCA_032362365.1. NCBI lineage: Eukaryota > Metazoa > Arthropoda > Insecta > Coleoptera > Chrysomelidae > Zygogramma > Zygogramma bicolorata. The sequence continues at coordinate 108,635 of JAVJAQ010000612.1, forward strand.
AAATTTGCTAAAACATCATCCGAACATAAAAATTTTACAGCTCCTGAAAGATCGCCATCTGATACCTTATTAACCCTTTTCACTACAACAGACTTAGAATTTATGAATTTATAATTTTGTTCAGTCACAGGAGAGGTAACCTATGGTTCGACTTAAATTTCTTTTGATAACGGTGGCAAGGGGTACTTTACGTTCGCCAGCATTATGGGGAATTGTGAAATTCTTATAACTGAAAAATAGAAGATTTTACCAGGACTTGATGGAATTATCTCTTAAACATTGTTCAATAGCATCTGAAAGGCTTGAAGCGGATAGCGATCTGGCTGCTTTTGGTATTCTCTTCGCAACTATACATTTATGTTTCAGATCAATGAGTCTTTCGTGGAAGGATATGAATGATTTTTCGATTACTGGTTCAGCAATTATCTCAGGAACATGGAAACCTCTACTTTTATCTGAATGTTGGTGCACTTTAGCATGTTGTATCTTCAAAACTACAGCATTTTTGAATGTTTTACAGCAGGAATCATAAAACGATGTTCTCAGTGACATTGACATAACGAAGCACATTGATCAAATTTGATGGAACAGTTCGTGACACACTTCGAAATTTATTAAATGATCAGATAAATAATAACTCATGGCTTCAAGCAACCCTTCCAGTCTCTCATGGTTGTCATATATTCAAATATGAGAGCTGGCAACGCCTCAAATCTAGAAGCCCGCTGTCAATGTCATGTCAGTCAAGTAACCTGTTAACCTAGTTCTGAAGTAAATATCGACAAACACAGTTGTTATTGATCATTATTGAACGCGGGATCCTGTAAACCACTCCAGTTGATTTGATACCTTTTTGTAATTAAACACTAGAAAATAACGTCTCCGTTTTAATTGAAACGGCCTCAAGAACAAACATAACATGGTGGCAGCTTAAGAAACAAAATGCCTTGTGTTTGGAAAAGGGAAAAACGAGTGTGGTGTGAACTTGTGCAGAAAATAACGCGGCAATAATAAAAAACTGTTAACATGTCTGAATTCGAACCGCCAGAACAGTTGAATTTCAGAGGAAATATCGCTACTAATTGGAAGCTCTGGAAGCAAAAGTTCGATATGTATTTGTTGGCTAGCGGAAAAACAAGCAAGGCAGATGATGTAAAAATCGCAATTTTGCCTAGTTTGCTAGGAGATGAGGGATTACTCATTTACAACACGTTTGAATTTGAAGCGAACGAGGACAAGAACAAGCTCGATATCATCCTGAAAAAATTCGACGAATATTGTGAGCCTATAAAAAATTTGGTTTATGAACATTTTAAATTTTTCAAACGTGATAGGCTACAAGGTGAAACGGTGGACCAGTTTGTTACAGCGTTGAAGCAACTTTCATCGACTTGCGAGTTTAAGGAGAAAGACACCCTTATTCGAGATAGGTTAGTGTTAGGAATACGTGATTCAAGAATTCCAGAAAAATTGCTAGAACATTCCGATCTGAAATTAGCAGACGCGATAACAATTTGTCGGTCAATGGAAACAAGTTCAGTGACTCAAAAAGAAATATTAAAAGACCAAAACTCTCAACCTGTTTCCGTGTGTGCAGTGAAAAATCGAAGTGACATCCGGAGAAATTGAAATCCCTCTGCAGTGCAAAAATCTGGAGCTTCGACATCAAGGTCAGGTAGCGAACATGGCACATCCTTGGCAAAAGGTATTTTCTGTAACAATTGTGGCTTACAACACGTAGAAGGTAAGTGCCCAGCTCAATTTCGATCTTGCAGTCGGTGTCACAAGAAAGGACATTATCGGAAATTTTGCAAATCCAAATATGTACACGATATTAACGAGTTTCAAGGACATGATTGCGCGAATCAACCCAACGAATCCGATGATGAACTTAGTGTAGAAAATCAAATCGTCTGGACTATAACGAGTAATGTAAACAAGTACAATGTGAATTCGGTTGAATGGTTCGAGACTGTTTTTATTTCGGGTGTTGGAATCAACCTGAAAGTAGACACCGGGAGTCAAGTGAATATTTTAAATCGCAGTGACTTCGGGAAAATAGGACTTTCACCTAAGGAACTATCGAACACATCAACAACTCTATCTTCATACTCGGGTCATAAAATAGACATTATAGGCAAGACAAGATTACGTTGTGTTTTACTTTGTTTTCTATGTGCTTAAATCTAGTACTACTTGTTCGATTTTGGGACTTGAAGCTGCTCAAAGCTTGGATATGTTTATTAATGATAAAGTGACTGTCAAAGCGATAAATATTTCGGATGAAACTAAGCCAGAAATTTCGGTTGAAAATATCCTCAAAAAACATCAAAGTGTATTCACGGGATTGGTAAAGCATGTAAATCATATAAAATCACACTCAAAAGTGATGCCATTCCACGAATTTCAGCTGCTAAAAATGTTCCTTTGGCACTGAAGGAAAAAGTCAAAAATATATTAGATGAAATGGTTAGGGAAAAAATAATTGCCCCTATAACAGAACCAACTGATTGGGTCCATCCCATAGTGGTAGTTCCTAAACCCAATAACGACATTCGTTTATGTATGGATCCGCGTTCTCTGAATGCATACATCAAACGTGAAAATTTCAGTATACCAACTCTTGACTGCCTTTTTAGTCAATTATCTGGTGCAAAGTTTTTTACATTATTAGATGCGTCTCAAGCATTTCTACAGATTCCTCTGGATTACGAAAGCTCGAAACTCTGTACAATAGCGACTAGTTGGGGTGGGTTTCGCTACTTAAGATTGCCATACGGGATCTCATCAGCGCCTGAAATTTTTCAAAGATTCGTCCATGAAATTTTAGTGGGAGTTCCTGGAGTCATATCATATTTTGATGACATCTTAGTCTATGGCAAAACTCTACCAGAACACAATCAGATTCTCGAAATTGTACTTGACAAAATAAAGAAAAGTGGTTTGACACTCAATTTACAAAAATCACAAATTTGTAAAAAATCGGTTCGATTCTTAGGCCACAAAATTGATTCAAATGGAATAGGTTCAGACGAAAATAAAACGAAAGCAATTCGTAGTATGTGTCCACCAAAGAATAGAAAAGAACTTCAAAGGTTTTTGGGTATGGTTGTGTACCTCTCTTAATTCATACTCAACCTTTCTAACGAAACATATCCATTAAGACGCCTTCTGAGTACCGAAAATGAATGGGTTTGGACAGAAAATGAAAATAAAAGTTTCGATAGGCTGAAACAGCTTGTGTCCAGTACACCTGTACTGTCATATTTTGATACAACAAAAATGACCACATTATCTGTAGATGCAAGCCCTCATGGAATAGGTGCCATGATATCTCAAGAAGGTCATCCGATAGAATTTGCCTCAGTGTCCCTAACTCCTACTCAGCAAAAGTACAACCATATAGAAAAAGAGCTGTTAGCATTAGTGTTCAGATGTGAAAGGTTTCATTTATACCTTTACGGAAAACGATTTACCCTGGAAATAGACCATAAGCCATTATTAGGTCTCTTGAAGAAACCACTCGATGATCTCTCTCCAAGAATACAAAGGTTGGCAATAAGACTGCTCAGATACAGCTTCAACCTCATACATGTTCCTGGAAAAAAATTGTTGTAGCAGATGCTCTTAGTAGAGATCCAAATCCGCATAATATCGATACCACCTACTTGGATGAAAACTTGAAGGTAAATTCCATCATTGCTACATCCCCTGACAATGAAAAGAGGTTGATTCAAGCCATTGATAATGATGTTACATTTAAAACCATTAAAAATTACATTTTGACTGGATGGCCAACTCACAAGGCTAATGTACCAACAAATCTCAAATCTTTTTGGACCATAAGACAGGACATTCATTTACACAAAAATGTTTTATTTTACAAAAAACGACTTTCAGTTCCAGCAGCCTTGAGATTGGAATTTTTAAACCTGATTCACAAAACACATCAAAGGAAACTTAGTTCGAAGTTGTATTCTATGCCAACAATATGCTAGGAATAATCAAAAAAAACCATTGACACCACATGCTATTCCTGAATTGCCATGGGAGAAAATTGGTATTGATTTTAAATCATTTGGAAATCTAAGTTTTCTCGTAACAGTAGACTACTACAGTAAATTTGTCATAGTTAACAAGCTGAACAATAAAAATAGTGAAAGCGTAATAACAACACTGAAAAATATTTTTTCAAATCATGGATTACCACTTGAAATATTTTCGGACAATGGACCTCCTTTCAATTCTTTGGAATTCTCAAAGTTCTGCAAAAATTACCACATCAAACATTCCACATCGAGTCCGAACTATCCTCGTTCAAATGGAATGGTTGAGCGAGCGATCCAAACAGTGAAAGCGATCCTTGTAAGATCCGCAAAAGAAGGAGAAGATCCATTTATTGCAGTGCTCAATTATAATGTGACGCCAAAACAAAACCTACCTGCTCCTTGCGATTTATTAATGGGGAGGAAACTTAGATCGTTACTGCCGATACACAGAAATTCCCGACTTCAGGAATAAGTACCAAGCTGGGAAAGAATCAAGATAAACAAGCTGCCTACTATGGCAGGTCGTCAAGAAAGCTCAATGAGTTGACCCCAGATCAAAGTGTTATGTTGCAAAAGCAACATCGTTTTTGGAAACCAGCAGTTGTCGTGAATAAATCTGGTCCGAACGATTACATTGTTAAAACAGAAGACGATGTCCTTTATCGCCGAAATCGTTCATTTCTACGACCTTACATTCAGCCGACTCTACGCGATGATACACCTCGTATAGAACCTGATGAAGGAAGAGACAATATTGAACCAGATCCTGCACCAGAAGATGAACCCCTTAAGAGTCCGAATAACTCTTTAAATGTTGATAATCATATTAATGTAACTAGGAGTGGTCGCGTCATAAAACCTCCTGTTAAACTCAATTTATAATTTTGACGTTCACAAATTATAATTTTTCTTTTTAGAAGGGTCGTGTCATATATTCAAATATGAGAGCTGGCAACGCCTCAAATCTAGAAGCCCGCTGTCAATGTCATGTCAATCAAGTAACCTGTTAACCTAGTTCTGAAGTAAATATCGACAAACACAGTTGTTATTGATTATTATTGAACGCGGGAACCTGTAAACCACTCCAGTTGATTTGATACCTTTTTGTAATTAAACACTAGAAAATAACGTCTCCGTTTTAATTGAAACGGCCTCAAGAACAAACATAACAATGGTGGCTTAGGAATTCGCACTACTACCGACCTATCATTACCTTTCTTTCTATCTTCATGTAATGAGGTGACTGATGTGGTAGATTCAATACTACCATTATCTTTTCCTGTAGACAGTACCTTGAGTGCAGCAGAACAACTCTGGATCACTCGAACTCATCTTGAGTTGCCCAATATCAAAAGAAATATTCAGAAAACCTGGGATAGTCCTCTGGTTAATATAGCTTTAGAGAAATTGTTCAATACGGCTACAACTCCCACAGATAAGGCTCGTATGATGGCAGTTTCTCCAAGAAATGAAGAAGCTTGGTTAAATGCTTTACCAGTTTCCTCCCTCGGTACTCCATTAGATGATGAGTCGTTGTAACGGTAATTTCATATATAACTAGTATAATATATTTTTCTGATTCTGAGAGACTATTCTTCAGATATATAACCTGGTGAAGTATCAAAATTACCTTACTTTCTCATGGTCTTGCAGCTTTGTACCGCTCGTTGGTAGACACCACCTTTGCGAAGTCACATCTGTCAATTGGTCTTCGCCTGGGATCGAATATTTGTGTTCAACACAAATGGATAAGTGGTGCAGAAGTTAGCCTCCAAGGAATCCATGGATTGAGTTGCAGGTACAGCACAGGACGTTTTCCTCGTCATCAAGCAGTGAATGATGTCATCAAACGTGCGTTAGTTTCGGCTAAGATACCTTCGATTCTAGAACCTCCAGGCGAAGAGAAAAACCTGTTGTTTGGGATTTCACATGTGTAGATACCTTAGGACCATGTGCTCAGCAGCTTCATCAGCAGAAATTTCGAAAAAACGAAAATATCAAATTTTGGAAGATAATTTCATTTTTCATGCGGTCTGAATTGAAACATTATGTTCCTTTGGCCCTCAAGCTTAAGAAATTCATTCAAGAAATTGGCAATTGAATCACCAAAGAAACCAATGATCCAAGAGCTACTTCATTCTTGATCCAAAAAATCAGTATTCTGATACAGAGAGGAAATGCAGCTTCTTGTTTCGGAACAGTAACTCATTCAAAATCTCTTGGTGAATTATTTTTGGTTTCCATGAAAGGAGGAAATTCTGTAAACCCAAAATTATGTTGTGAAACAATCTCTAGAATTTTTCGTGATCGCCAAAATTCAGAGAAGGTTTTGAAAACATACGAGAAAATTATGGTAGCTGATGAATTGGATGAAGTAGAACACGAATATGCCACATTGAACACGAGCTACTTATCGAACCCTACCCTACATGAGTAGATGACAATATTTTTTTGAGAAAGAAAAACTGAGGTCTATCGAAATTCTCGGGCTGAAAGGATTGAAGAACATAGGTAACACTTGTTTTATGAACAGTGTGATCCAATGCTTATCAAACACAAGATGGTTGATGGAACATTTCAGGAAAAACGACTTCATGAAGGATATTACCAACACATTTCTAATTCGGAATTATGGTCAGATAATTCAGCTAATAGTGTGGTGGATAGTATTACTGAAAACCCAGATCCAAAAACTCACCCCTCGCTTCAATGGTTTCGCCCAACAAGACGCCCAGGAGTTCTTACGATATTTATTGAAGGGTTTACATCCGTAAATGGAAAGAGAAAGGAAAAACTTGAACGTATTCCTATTGAAACTAAGGAAAATTCAAGTGACGTTAAAAACGCTCGAGTATCTTGGTCCAGTGACAGCGAAAAAGCACAAGAATCATGGTCGAGGTACCTGCGCATGGACAACTCACATATAGTAGAGAACTTCGTCGGACAATTAAAATCGACGTTAAAATGCACATATTGCGGGCACTGTTCTGTTACCTTCGACCCCTTTTGGGACCTGTCGCTACCTATTCCGCAGAGAACCGGTCAACTCAAATTATCTCAGTGCTCGAATTATTTCATCAGAGAGGAGACGTTAGATGGGGATGAGAAGCCAACGTGTACCAAGTGTAAAGAAAGGCGGAAATGCACGAAGTTATTGTCGATCCACAAGTTCCCTCGGGTGTTGGTGATCCATCTCGAATGTTTTTCTCCAACGGAGAGATTTAGAGGTGAATTGAATGTCACCATCGATTTCCCGTTGGAAGGTCTAGACATGAGCAATTACGCGGCAGCCAATGGAGCCCATTGCCGTTACAAACTCTACGCGCTCTCCAACCATAGCGGCACTACGTACAGCGGCAACAACACGGCTTACTGTCGACACCCTTACTCCGAAACGTGGTATGAATACAACGATTCCCATGTGTCACGGATCTGTTCGAAATCTCTCGTAGGTGGCGAAGCGTACGTTTCATTTTTTGAACAAGAAAACACTTACGAACAGGAGGAAACGAAATTTTTCACTTGACATTATTTTATATTTCATTCTATTTCATTCATTTTCATTTTTATTCATTTACCCTTTTTAATTCTTGTTATAATTTCTTTTTTACTTGCGATTTCATATTATTTTGTTTTTTTCTGTAACTGAAAATAGATGATCAGAAAGTACATCAAACAGAAAAAAAATTGCAATTTCATGAACTGAGTTTGAAAACTGATGACGATGTTTTTTTTTGGAATTATCTTATCCCAAATTGTGATATTCAAGCCCATGACGTTTCAAGTTCTCCTTGGCGAAAATCGATCAAGATTCAATTATAAGATGTACTCAGAAACGTGATGTTCAACAAAGCGATCCACATTATACAGCTCGTTTCTTTCTCACCATCCATCATATCATGAGGAGAACTCACACAAATTTCGACAGATTGTATTTTGAAGTTGGAACTTTCCGTGGTGACTCTGATCGAATTTTCGATGCGATATTCATTTCAAAACAGATTCTCTTGGTCTGATTTTAAATTTCAGTAAATGCAAAAATGAATTTCTGGATAAACCACATTCTGGTATATTTGCCAAATTAAATTTCATACCTATTGTTTGACGTTTCACTCATTTCATTTTTCGAGAAAAAAATCATATTCAAGTTGTGTCTTCCATTAATAGAGTGGAGCATATTGTTCAGTCAATTTCACCCTCAAGATTTCCTGCTGATTGATCTCTTCAAGAGGAAGCGCAGATGTGAAATCCCAAAGTTGGGCATTCGATCAGATTCGTCTCATCCTACCTACACAGAAGGTTAATGGACTAACACCTATCAGAAAACAACTGGTCCCCTGGCTAATACCATGAAGGGCACTGAGTTATATCCAGCATGTATTCGTGCAGGATTCTTCATGAAATAAATTCCTGCATATGCATTTTTTTTCAAGTTTTTCCGTTCCAATAATTGAAAATGGATTATGGCAGTTGCGTTGCCAGAAGAATATGCAGGAGTGTTTTCTCTGCATATCCCAGCACTGATACCTGTAGCTGTAGGTTATAACTCAACGCTCTACGTCCAGTATATCTCATTGCCTACAAATTTTGTCCTTACTGAAGAGTCCCATTATATTCCGAAAAGACATTTTAACGATCAAAATATCCAAAATTTCAATAATTTATTATCACAGGTGGATTGGAATTTTTTATACTTCAGCAGCTTTCACTTTGATACCAAATTCTCCCATTTTTATGATATATTTTTTCAAGCTTTCGATGTTTCTTTTCCTAAACTGTTTCACATAATCAAACATAACCAAAATAAAAGCAAATACAAACCTTGGATTACCAAAGATATTGTTGATGAAGGTATATTACTCAGAGATCTATATAATTTGATGAAGAAGCAAACTGATAAATATTCAACTGATCAGTATAGGGAACTCTTGAAGAATTATAGCCATACAATTGAACAGGCTAAAAAACAGCATTTCAATGATCAATTCCTCAATGCTCAGAATGAGTCCAAAGTTGCCTGGACTATCATCAAAGAGAATACACCTATCAATGACAAACCAAAATATTTACCTAGCTACTTCAATATTGGTGATGATATGCTTGTTGGTGATAACCCCGGAATATCTCAAGCCCTCAATATTTTTTTATCGATTCTGTCGAGTCATTGATAAATATCACTGCTCCTGGTGGGCCGGAATATCGCAGTATGAAAAATGAGAGTGTTTTTCTCTATCCCATTGATGAAAGTGAACTCCTGGATATTATTAAATCAGCTTCTTCCAAAAATTCCAGTGGTATTGATGAATTATCAGGGTGTATTTTATCAAAGGTTGCTTGGTTGCTTCCAATATAATCGATCCTCTTATTTATTTAATCAACTTATCTTTCTCTGAAGGAATTTTTTCATCCCGTCTTAAGCATGCAATGGTTGTTCCAGTGTACAAGTAAAGTGATAAGCATGTGATTTCGAACTACATTTTTTTCTGAAACTCGACACATAGTCACAGGTGCACCACAAGGAAGTGTTTTGGGACCTACACTTTTTATTCTATTTGTGAATGACCTTTCAAAAATCAATGATCCAAATAGCTCCATACAATTTGCGGATGGCACTTCTTTTACTGTCAGTGGTGCAATATGTGAAACATTGTCAGTTAGAGCAAATGAAGCAGTATCCAACGTGCGAATATATTGTTCTGAGAATGGCTTGGTTTTGAATGATCTCAAGACCAACACCATTCTTTTTTCAATTCAAGAAACTGAATGAAGTGTATTGGTTAGGACTGAGGATAAAACTATAGAACAGAAAAGTTTCACAAAATTTTTACTACTTTTTATCGATTCCCAGCTCAATTGGAATCATTAAGTTGATTTCGTATTGAATAAATTAGCAAAACATTGTTTTGTTTCATGGAATATTCGCAATTATGTTTCTATCGATATTCTCAAGAGTTATTATTACGCATATGTGTACTCCACCCTCAACTACTGCATCATATGTTTTGGCAACTGTAATAGAATCAATGAACTCTTAGTTTTCCAAAAAAAAATCATCAGAACAATCTGTTTCAGAAAACCTCTCGATTCTTGTAAGCCATTATTTGCAAAGTTGAACATATTAACTGTCACTTGCATGTATATCTTTAACTGTGTCACCTATGTTGAAACTCATTGCACCAAGTTCCAGAACAGAGATGAAACCCGTCTTCTTTCAGGCTTCACCCTGAAGAAGAATTATAACATCATAATTCCTAGTCATAAATCGTCCAAGGTCTCCAATGGCCCTCATGTCATGTCCATAAAAATATATAATAAACTTCCAACATCTGTGAAAAAAATTAGCAGTATAAAGATATTCAAACAAAACGTTCGAAAACTATTATGTGAAAAGATATTCTATTCTCTCGATGAATATTTTCAATCCGATTTGGGATTTTAATTTTCAAAATATTTATTGTCCTGTTTACCGATATTTATAATATTTTTTTTGTACTTTTATAATTTTGACCCCATTGTAAACGTTATGTCTCCACATTGTTGGTCTCATTCTTTGTTATGTATGCCTAATTCCTTCAATTCTATATAAGCTGTTAAATTTACTCAGCAAGTTTTATAATAGTGAGTACATGTAATTGTATTTTGTATGTGACATTTTCCATGCCTAACACAGGTCGACGGCAATAAAGATTTTTGATATTATTATGTTTTTGATTTGATGTTAGTATTAAGACTGACCTGAACAAATTGTTCCAAGATGAATGAAACTTTTTCTAGAGATCAATCACCCTAACACCAAACTGATATTTTTGCACTCGACACGCGATTCGGTAAAGGGGTTAGCATCCTCAGAAGAAGAAAATTGGTACTAATCTAAAGACTAGGGTCAAAAAGTTTTTGGGTCCGAGATGTAATTTGTTTGTTACTGCTGATTATTCTAATAAATTTCTCGATAATGAACTAGTGCAGCCACTACCTGCAAAGTTTCTGGTACGATATGGACTTCGTTTGGTATTACTGATTATCCTCAATAATTTCTCAACAATAGATTCAAAAGCGGGCTGAAAAATATAGGTCCCTTGTCACCATTCATGCTGTTTTTACATTCTGCTATTCCTAGACTCTCACATGCATCGAGTAGCCGTTTTCCATGCACATGATTAATCACTTTCTAACTGCTTTCACCAATTTTGTGGTGTGAGTATGCTCACTGACTACTTGTGAAACTCAAATTTGCCTTTGAATTGGATGTGTCTGAGAAGAAAATACAACGTTAATGGGATTTTCCTTCTATCAAAATTGTTTCGGAGGAAACTCTTCACGATAAGGCTCGACTGAAAGCATTTGATTGCTTGGATGTGGTTGACAATGTGTGAACACCGCGTATGGATCCGATGTCAGCGTCAAAGCATTTGGTTGAACACTTCACCTGTTCCGTACACAGGTACGCTTTCAGACAATGGAAATTTCAAAATCCCGGTTGGGTTCGGAGGTGTGCGTATGCGTCTATGATGTCAGTTCCGAAGGGAATACAGTGATGACAGTTTTTCTCGACACCAAACAGTCAATGGTTCCATCAAGCGTACTCTATTCTCCGCCAGAGTTCCTGCTGATTCAGAAGCTTTGAGGTCCAGCCGTGAAGATGCTGCTGAAATGCCAGATGGGCTGTCCTTCATTCCTTGGAAACGAAAAAAAACTTGTTTGTGTTTTCGCTAGCGTTAACACTCTGGGATCATCATATGTTACAGCAACTTCAGCAGCTGGCGAAAATTTCAAAGCCGGCAAATATAATAATTTTTCATTCATCTGAAATGATCTGATGCAATATTGTTTTGAAAGGATACTGCGAATGAACAGGTGAATCACGTAAGCTGAAAGTTTGAGATTGTGCATGGTATAGGGAAATCATAAATCTAAATTATGTAATAAAATGAAAGTTGTAAAATCAACATAGATGAAATTAATTCAGAACTACAGTAGAATTCGTTGAACATGGTAAAATTCAACAATAAAATGAATAATTCATGACAATACTAAAAGCTTGTTATTGATCAATTTAAAAGATGAATACGGCAGACTGCGTAATAATAATCTTTAGTTATCAAAGTGCATGGATGTGGTGAAGTTAACAAAACATGACCTAAAGTAAACAATAATGAACCCCATATTAACTCGAGGGTGTATATGGGAAACCAGTGAGTCTACATGTATCGGGGTCATAAAAGATAGTTTCTACTTCAGTTGGCAATTGAAGTGTTGTTCCTTATACTACATACGTAAGTATAAGAGAAGAGTTCCTCAACTCTTTGGTATAACTGAATCAATGAATACAATTTATATGCCATTGGCAAGTGTGGTCTAATGTTGGTAGTATGTTTTTTTGTTCTTATGTATCCTAATGTTGGAAAAGTTAAGTTGCCTTAAGTCAAAAATCTTTGTTTCTTGGAAAAGTCTTTTAGTTGGGTGAATCCTCACTTTTTTTTGATGATTTTTAGGGAGTGACTCACTCGTGTCTGTGTAAAATATCACAGTATCATCAGCGAAACTGATTACTTCACCAGTTGTATCCAATGCCATCAATTCGTTGAGATATATTTTGAATAGAACTGGTCCAAGTACTGTGCCTTGGGTGACTCCACACAGAAATTCTCTCTCAATGCTATAGGTTCCATTTATTCGTATCATTTGTTTTCTCCCCCTTTTTATATGCAGATCCACACGAAAGGGAAGCCCTGTAATGTTCAAAGAACACCGCGTGAATCAAGGGACAGGAGATACGATTTAACATTTACTTTGAATTTCTGAAGTTTGTAAGCCTCAGGAAAAACCTCTCTTGGCAAGGAGTTCCAAAGCTCAGCTGTTCTATTGACAAAAGATCCCTGAGCAAGAGAGGTTCGACAGGTTTCCAAATTCACAACAAAGGGTGGGAACTCTGTACTCGTCGAGTCATCCGTGTAGATATTGCCAAGGGTGGAACGATTGATGACAATTCGGAAGAACATCGACCGTGAAAGTATCTATAGAAGAGAGACAAGTATCCGACCCTTTTACGCTGTTCCAATGAAGTGAGCGAGTCTGTGAGCGAAGAATCACCAACAAGACGAATTGCCTTTCTCTGAATAGAATCGAGAAGCCTCAATGAATGTTTTGGTGCCGAACTCCACACATGAGCACTGTATTCCATGACAGGTCGTATCTGAGCCTTGTAGATCATTAGAAGCTGACGAGAAGTGAAGTATTTCTTCCCACGAAATACAAATCCAAGTTTCTGGGAAGCACTTTCAGCGATCGATCTCACATGGTTTCTCCATGAGAGATTATCACTGATCGTAATTCCTAGCATCGAGATACTTAATTTTGTAGGAACAGTTACTCCTGACATCTGAATATTTGATGATGATAGATCGTCTTTTCTTGAGAAGAGACATGCCTGGGATTTCGTAGCATTGAATTCCACCAAGTTCATGTTACCCCATTCTATTATTTTTGCCAAGTCGTCGTTAATTTTATTGACGTGAATGTTTCTTTGAATATCTGATAGATAGCTTGAAAAAATCCTGTGAGGGGTTGCCCATATACCTATTCTCTCCAACGCTTCTAGTGGTGAGGTATGATCCATTGTGACGAACGCCTTAGGGAGAACTAGGAAGATGCACAGAGCTGGGTACCCATCACTGACAACTTTATTAAGACTTCCCCTAGTATACTACCTATGGCGCCATTTGTTGATTTTTCTTTCCTGAACCAAATTGCGCTTTAGATGAAAGTTTAAATTTTCTCAAGTCAAGTTATCAAGTCTCTTTTTTTACTTTTTCGAAAATGTTTGTTAGGGTGGTAATCAGCGATATAGGCCTATAGTTATCCGATAGAGTTGAAACGTTGTTTCACATGATTTATCACACATGTTGCTATTCAAAAAATACGAAATGGAAAATAAGTAATAAGAGAGCATTTCTATGAGATGGAGAGTGTGAACGTCTGTTCTAAATCTTATTTTGAAGTACAGATGAGGCGGAGATTTTTCCTTGAGTATTTTGTAATGTAAACAGAATGAGTGGAAATATCTACGATTTTTCATGTTCAACCGTTTAATAATAGCATGAGTCATACTTTTGAAATTATCAAATGGTTGAACATGAAAAATCGTAGATATTTACACTCATTCTGTTTATATTTCAAAATACTCAAGGAAAGATTTCCGGCTTATCTGTACTTAAAAATAAGATTTAGAACAGACGTTCACACTCTTCATCTCAGACATAAAAATGCCCTCACCATCCCTCGCCACAGCTCACAACTTTTCAAACGATCATTCTCATACTCTATAGCTACCTCCATGAATAACTTGCCCCCTGATGTCCGAGCCATGTCGAAAAACAAATTCAAATCACACATCTTCGAAAAACTACTGTGCGGATAAAAATAGTCTCTGAAGTTCATCGATATTGATTATTTGTTGGATCCAGTTACAAAAAGTATTTTTTTTGTATATCCTCTCACTGCGTGTATAGCGACTTTTTAGGGTTAGGTGAGAGAGCAGACGTGGGTCAATCATATATATATTAATACCAATATGGATAATAAGGACAACTGCCGTGAATCCGAAAAAAAAGACGATCGCCGGTTTCTTTATACCTATGCGCATGCGCGAGAAAAATACATTTCTTCAATGATACACATACTTCTAATTACCTGTTTCTTTCTAACATGCGTGAGCTTCGACCAAGACCGATAGTGGGAATGAATTCCTTATTTCATATGATTGAAACCGAAACATAACCAAAGATTTTAGCGTCTGCGTCTGACAGTTGTTGAAGAAATTCATCGAGCCAATTCTTTTTATTGAAGTATCTTCATCGTCTTCTCAATTATTAGTGTTTTATGCGATTAATGTGTTTGAGTTCTTATACTTTACCCATTCTTTTCAAAGTTGGGTTTTTTAGTAGTTGAGAGTTTTGTTAGTGTTCGTATATATTTTTTCAACTTGTCCCCGACACCCTGCTTCCTGTGCAATAGCAAGAATTCGAGCTCCTGCCATCGGTAAATATGGAATTTAGATTAATTATTGTCTTCATATCACACGACTAATATTTCAGGTTTCCAAAAGACCCCGTCCTGAAATTATTGTTGATGAATATTTGCAATTTGGAAAGTACCGATGACGTTTCCAGCATAAGAATATGTGCAAATAATTTCTCCGAGGACGATATTTTTATCAAGCCTACAGAAATGGGTTTGAGAACACAGTTGAAACATTTTTGAAAAATATAGCTTGCCCTCTGCTTTCACGTTATCCAACATATATGCCCCTGCTGCAGTTGGTAAGTGACATAATGGATCTTTTAAAAACTAGTCTATTTTGAAACAAGCCATTTCTGACTAATGGAGGGTAAAGTTTCGTTTATTATTCGGCACCTCATACCTACTATCAACACATCTAATTATTTATGTGATTTTCAAACAGGCATACTGCAATGCAGCCTCAGCCTCATACTGCAACATAGTTCAGCACATTCTCTAGCATACACTCTTGGACAATTCTAGCCAAGTTCGTTAATTATTCATGCATCGAGTAGAGCGAGTAGAGACTGAGCCGAGATCAGCTGATCACTGCGCATGGAGCATGGAGCTTTAAGATATAAAAATCGTGTAACATAACCTCATATTTTTGAGCAATTTTTGCTTGAATATTTACGAATTTTTCCTTTGACATTCGCCATGCAGATTGTTCATATGAAGATCATGTTGAATGAAAATGTAGGTAGGTTGAATTTTTATGTTTTCTTTACGATGATGTGTTTATAGGTAGATGAGGTTGATTTCACATTCAGACTTGGACTGGCATTCCATTCTCCAATGATGAGCATGTCAACATTGATACGCTGCATTGCTGCTAGTCCGTGGTACTCACTTGGGCAGAGGCTAGAGAAATTGAAATAGTTGCTACTCATGTTATAACCAGTTAGGAGAAATTTCATGTTGTATAATGAATATGATTCCTGCAGTACGAGAAGAAAAACTATGGAAGTGTTCGAAAGGAGTCCAAGTTTCCCAATGCTACACAGAAAAGATTGAACACGCTCTACATTATATCCTTGGGGTATTTAACAATGTATTATGAATGCCTGTGTTAAAGGTAAAACGAGAGAATGAGATATGTTGTTTTGATAAGGGAAAACAATCTGAAAATTATCAACACTAATGTATCACCATTCAGTGTTTAGAATGGAAGTCAACAGGGATAGCACATATCCTTACCTTAGAACAAGTTTAAAGGATCTGAAGGTGAAATGGACACCTATGTACAAGCTTGGAGAGCTCGAATTGTAATGAACGAAAGGCTTCGAGCAAAGTGAGCGCTCAGAGCTTAATAAATGAACTTAGCTTCTTTTGCTCTCCTTGAAAGATATGAAAACTGAAAAGTGACCTTTGCCATCTGTCATCAGAATTAGGTGAACTGTTTACTGCTTAACTGAAGTTGAGTTAAAATAATATTCTAGCATATAATACGTTCACTACTGAAAAGTAGCCTTTCTCTTTAAAGAAGTGGCAGGCAAGAAAACCATTGATTCACGATTCAATTGGAAAACAGTGTTTCAGCGGCTGATTGCATTTCTATTGGTCAAGGATAATTTTTTCAACTTCATGAAATCTTTAATGGAAAATAGGACTGAACAACACCCTTATACATATTTTTGTGCAGGTGCTCCATCAGGAATCTCAACTGAAAACACTTTGAAGAGAAAAAAGGAGGATTTTGATGGACCTGATGAAAAAAAATCGAGGATCCCAACACAAAATTATACTTGTAAGGTTATTACTCACCATTTAATTCAAATGAACTAGTCTCATTCTTGTGTTAGCTTATTTCATCGTTCATAATGGTACATATAAATCAAATTCAGTACAAATTTGAAAAATAGATAATTTTTTGTTATATCTCACCATCACCAATATGTTTTCTTGAAAAAAACATTTGGAACTTCTGGTATTGAGACCTTTTTCAGAGATCAATTACCCTAACACCAAACTGATATTATTTGCATTCAATGCGCGTTTCGCTAACAAGATTAGCACCTTCAGAAAAAAAACTATACTAGTACCAATTTTTTTCTTTCTACTTGATACTAGTATCAATTTTCTTTTCCTGAAGATGCTAACCTTGTTAGCGAAACGCGCATTGAATGCAAATAATATCAGTTTGGTGTTAGGGAAATTGATCTCTGAGAAAAAAATTAATGTTTGCGTAATTTTTTACTCATTTTAAAAATTTAAGATAGATAGGACATCACCGGATTTTGTAACAAGTCATGAATATTCAGGAACATATGGACTGGTTACTTTCAATCAAGAAATAGATATCAAAGTTAGGAATGAAGAAGAAATGGATTCAAATCAGGAAATCAGTAAGTTTTTTTCTCTATTTATATTTTGAGTTGAAATCTTGGAACCATTGAAAAATGAAGAATTTGTATTGACTTTATACAAGGGTAGTGGGGACAGGCTTTCGAGCTTAGCCTGCAGAATCTTTACACAAATGAAAAATACTAGTCGCGTCAAATATACTTTGTCAGAAGAAAATAATTCTCATTGACAACGAATTAATATACAGAGTAAAATATAAATGATCAAAAATAAATCATTCACAACAATTATGTAGAAAAATTTAAATGAAATGTCAATATATACAAACTCGAATCAAAATATCTCTTTGAATTATATTTATTTAAAGGATAGGTCATACAAAAATTCCTGAGTGGATTGATATATTTTTTCATGTCCTTTCTGAAAAGTTTAAAGTTCTCGATTTCTTACACTACAGCTGGTAGGTGATTGAGCATTTTTCCATTTGATTTGATTCCATAGTAAATAATTGAATCTTCAAGAAGTGAAGTAGATGGATATATTACTGTCATGTTGGCGAGTATTGTATGGATTATTAAAGGTCTGCCAAAAGAAGATTTTTTTTTCATCAAAAAAACTGTCTCAAGAATAAATATTGAGGTAACTGTTGGAATACCATGTGCTTTTAAATCTTCTACATGTATGCCCTGAGGCCTGCTTTGGAGATGTACCGTGCTGCTCTTTTTTGAAGCTTAAAGATTATTTGTAAAAGCTCTTTATAGTATACTCCCCAGAATGCAATTCCATATCTATAATGATTAATAATCAGCGCGAAATATATGCTGTTCTTGATTGGGAATATCCCAATTCTCAGGAGATAATTCTTAGAACATAGCGACCTGAGGCTATTTTTGTGCTCGTATTGATTGTATTCCCTTTAAATTGAGTGAATCATCCATGTGGAGACCATGGAAAGTATGGTTATGTTTACTCTCCATAATTTCATTATTTTCATATTTTTGTTGTGCCATAGTATAGTGGTGTCATCTGCAGAGAAGGTAAATTTGCCTGTGGTATTAATAAGTCAAGTCATTGATATATAAAATAAAGAAGTTTTGAACCTAATATATATCAAAAAACCCCACAATTGTTATATTATTCTCAAGAGGGCTTTTCTGCTCTAACTACTTGGCTACGATCTGTTAGATAAGATTCAAATCACTGAAGTGATTCGTTTCTGAAACCATAAAGCTGCAGCTTTCACAGTAATATTTCATGACTGAATCAAGCGAAATATTTTGAAAGGTCACAGAAAACTGCGGCGATTGATTCTTTAGCATCGGTTTCTGTATATAGCTTTTCCAGAACAGAAAACATAGCGTAATTAGTTCCTCTATGAGCTTGGAATCCTAACTGATGACTGTTTAATATGGTGTTGTCACTGCAGAAAGCAACCAATCTGCTTTCAACAAATTTTCCTATGATTTTAGCAAGTGTAGGAATGAGTGCTATAGGTCCGAAGTTGAAGGGATCCACGTTATTTCCAACCTCATAAATAGGTATTACAATGTTTTTTTTCAAAAAGGTTGGAAACTTACCATACATGAAAGATTGATTGATGAGTTGTGATAGCACAACTGAAAGGGAATACGGTTGAACTTTGAATTGAATATTTTGATCGACATGCCATTGAGACCAGAACCAATTTTGTTTTTCATATTTTTAATAAAGGCTTCCAGTTCTTTCGGGTTGGTTTCATTGAATTGAAAGCTTTCAACAATGTCAATTTTTTTGAGGCAAGTTTAAAAATAAGTTCAGAGTGAGTTTGTCAGCTATAGAGCAGTAGTATTAGTTATTTAACAGACCTTTAGATTTGTTGTCCGCTCAATCCATCCTCTTTTCATAGTAAATCTGTTTTGTTACTTATAAGCAGTTTTCTGTAAATTCCCCTATATTTTTTTTATATTCAAATAAGAATTTTTGTTTCCGATGTACATATTTTCTAATGTAATGTGAGAAGTTTCCGTTTTCTTGTCAGATTTTTGATTCCATATGAACCAAAGATTTTTCTTTCTTAATTTTATTTTTTTTTGAATGGAAAATGCTTTGTTGAAGTTTCCCACTATGATTATGAAATGACTTGAAAGGAAGAGGGTTATGTAAAAAAAATGTCCAGTCAGTTTGCTGGCAATATTGAAAATATATATATATATATAATATATATATATATATATATATATATATATATATATATATATATATATATAATATATATCTTAGAATTTGACCATATTGCAAAAATAGACCTCCAGTTCGTCTGTTAGTCTCCAAACACAAAGTTTCAATGATATTTTTGTTTTCAGTTGTGATCCCAGACAAAGAAGGAAAATACGCCAACTGCAACAAAAAAACAGACGATATGTTAAAAGAAATTGAGAGTTTGAAGAAACTTCTGGGACACTTGAAATCAAAGAATTTGATATCTCGTGGTGCTAATTATCATCTGATGGTAATGTAGTGTTTCATTTATCAACAGATATCACCATCACCTGCTACATCATTATGCATAGATTTGTGAGTATGGAATATTGGAGGATGATGGGCAAAAAACGTAAGGAAAAGGGTACCAATCCCAATATATAAATGTTATTCATCATTGCAAAAGGTATTTTGTGTAGAACAATGATGTTAATATAACGTGGCAAATAACTTTCAATCTCTATATTGAACAGACTTATATAACTAATGTTAAATGTATCACATCATGTTGTTGGACTGCTGCTGCTGATGTATAGAGGTTGAACAATGTACATCAGGATTTTAAAATCGTATTGTAAAGAGTGCAGAGTAAAAAACGTAAATTTACTTTTTAGTCATTTCAATAAATTTCTCATTCCAATATATAAATTCCAAATTGATACTGAATATGTATTTGAAAATAGTTGTGTGTTTAACAGGATTGTCGCTCTTTCTTGAATTTATGAAATAGTAATTTTTATTCACTAAAAAATTACGTACTCATCAATTCTCCAATATTCGCTGTCTCTGGTATCATCAACTGATGATAACGATGTAGTTACAATCTTAATCAACCTTTCCTATCTTTTTAATGAATACCTATCCTTCATATTTGTGAATCCTGCAATTTTTCGACTTCCAAAGATGATGTAACTATTGAGAAATATGAATAAAATTTTTCTGAAATTATTGTAGTATTATTTCATAGATAGCTGAACTCTTCCTTTTTGTATTAAAATTAATTAAAATGCTGGATTACATCTGACACCTGCATATCATTCCAAAAGGAATATTCTCATTGATATTCTTGAATTTACTCCTTATAATTTGTAACTAAAAGGTTTTATAAATGAATAATGATTATATAGATAATCATTATATAATTTCACATGAAAAATTCCTTGCTATCCTGGCAGTTCATTTGGTGGCTACTAGAACAGGCGACTTATTGCATATTCTTTTGGAATGCACATTTTCATATATCTTTCCATTCATGAAAGCGTTCAAGAGAAGCAGAAATACATGCAATATACTCTGATTCTGGCAGATAGTTTCATTTTTGAGCATTTCATATTTCGTTTACCAATAAGGATTATTCAAAATGAAAACTATTCACACTTAAATCAAATCTACAGTAGCCTGGCAGAATCCTTATATTCCTTTGCAGTTGTGGATAGATAAAGTGATATGGTGAGTATTATATATGCTCAGAATATATGCATGAAAAATATAGCTAATCAGTCAATGTTTATAGTATATTTGCTATTCTTTTATGAAGAAACTAGATAATTCGAATGGTATAACAAATAAAGAAGCAACTGCCATTTCGTAAAACCCTGGTTTCTTAGGATAATGTTTGTATAATTCTGATTTACCTGCATGATACAAATGTCTTATTTTTCTCGTGCATACCACCAAGTGTCCATCTTTTTACCTGTTTCTGAGCTTTCAATCACAAGTAACACAACAGAATGAGCATAGTATCTCAACTTTGGCGCTTGATCCTTTTCAGTAAACAATCTTTATTTCAACGAATTTGTTATGAGCTGAATTCATGGGTTTTAAAATTACATTCATAAATGGACATTAAAAATGAGTAACATGAATTTGATACTGAATATTTCAATCAGTGAGACTTAAACCCTATCAATTTCACACATATTTACTATTGACCATAATGAGCAGCCATCCTCTTGCAGCAGTTCATTCCCCTATTCGAAATTGATGAAAACTTGGTCTCGAGATCGATGAAAGATTTTTAATTTTGTATTATTAAACACTACACATCATTTCACATCACAGTTAATATGCAATAGAACTTATTTAGTTATTCAATCATTAGGGAAACCTTCCAAACTTCCTGGGAAACCAAAATGCACTTTGAATTTTCCATACTGCTACATTCGTAGATATATTCAATATTCTTGAAATCTTCATGATCTTGTTTGTTTTTTTTGACATTAAAATAACAATAACATAACCAAAAAATTGAAAATGTCATATGACGTTAAAAATCGCGCATGCGCTAAAAAATGAAAGAAACCGGATCGCGGGACTGCAACAGAGATATAACTCGGCTTCACTTAGTTAACATTAGCTCTTATCAGGTATTACTCATATTGGTATTAATATATATATGGGGTCAATATGTGAATGTTGACACACGAACTGAACTTCGCCCGATTCTGAGTATGTGGTAGAATTTCTTTAATACTCCTAAATAAATGAAGACATTTATTATTATTATTATTATTAAGTATTTTTTTATTTTTTCATATAAAACTTGTGCAAAAGTATTGTCCAGGCACACAATGATCTTAGACCTTTTCGTTGTTAGTTCTAACTCTTCAACATTCCATTCTGTTACTCGATAGATCAGGTTTTTTGCAGTCATCCATCAGTCTATCAGTTTATTTCTGAAGGGCGTGTGAAGGTTCAAGGAACTCCTAGCTTTCTCCTCTCTAAATCATTGCAAAAAGAAAAAAGCTTACAGACTGTAACATCAAATCATCAGAGAACACTTCCCGTCGATATGACTATACTACAGTCAATTAATTCACAAACAATATGTCTATTATCCGAAACAACTAGACAGATAACCTTCATTGTCTCAAATGCAAATATTTCTTCGTCAAAGTCATTACAATACCAATATAAATACCATGAATGCACACAGTCAAAATGGAAGATTTGTAGAAATTTCTATTGCTGAAATATTTGGATAGGCAAAAAATCAAGGGGGAAATTTGAATGAAACACATTCAGACAACACTAAATCTTGTTCCTATTTTGCATAGGTCAAGAAACATTAAGACCGGGTACTTTACGACCTGATTAACAGTCCGTTAAACTAATCGATGCTTGGGCTGTGCTTTTACTCTAGCAAATGACAGGATGTGGTGTTCATTCTCAACACCGATTATTTCAACGGACTCCTACTCAAGTCGTAAACTTTGCCCGACTATGCCCCCATCCTATACGGCTGGCAGAAATTACCGAAAACCATCAAGAGTCCCCAAACTATCATTAATAATAAACCTGACTTTGCCCGAAGTTATGGAGTGATGGAGTGACATGCAACGCCGCAAATTCTCCTTTTTGACAATGAAATGTCTGTTTTTTGTTTATACTCGAATGTGAATGTTATCACAGCTACTGTACAAAAAAGGGTGCTGCATGGTACTCGGGTGAACCTCTGTCGGTAATTTATAATCAATCAACTTGCTTCTGATGTAATCACCCAATCATTCATCTTGGGATATAAAGGAGACACAATTCCTACGAATCCAAATGGAATTAATACCACTTGACCCTTCCGCAATATTGGTGGATTCCTAGATCAGCTTTTCTCAACCTGTGGGGCGCGCCCTCTTGGGGAGGCGCGAAATATTGGTAGGAGAGCGCGAAAAAGTGGGGAAATATAAGTAAATTAAATTCACAGCAAATAATTTTTTATTGAAAAAATACTACTCGAAAATATAAACAAATTATGGAGTACAAAACGATACAAACGAGTAGATACATAGCAGTACCGAAGGCGGAATGAACTCAAAAATCAATAACTATATTCATCAACGAATAAAACATCAGTGGCTCCCTTGTGCCTATCTCGCAGAGCAGAGCTTTCTTTCCATAGGCAGGCGATATATTTGAAATAGCCACTCTCAGTTATCTCTCAATGTTCAGCTGCGACCTGTATTTTGTTTTCAATTTAGACACCGTAGAATGATGTTGGAAACGGTAAAAGTATTCTGAAAGCTGTTTCCTTGAGTGCAAGAAATTCATCATCCAGACCGGAGCAAAAGTCAGAGAGGGCTTTATCAACAAACTGTCTTCTGATGTCTATTTGATCTCTAAACCACTCGTATTTTGCTATGGAGTTGTCCGTTATAAAATACTTTCTGAAATTCTTCGTCAACATTGTTAAGTGATTTTCCATGGTTGCAAATAAAACTTCG